>OX632358.1:2001000-2059152 GCA_951751655.1 Ophion costatus | reverse complement strand
GCTCGAATATTCGCCTTCGCGCCATTTCAACGCAAATCTTTCGGGGACAAACAGTTTTGTTGTAGAAAAAATAGCGGGCTGATAAAATTTGTCGATTGATTTGGAATTGAAAATGACGTACTTTGATCGTAATTGTGTGTCGAGGCAATTTCGACGCCTTCCTCCCTCATGCGATCCTACAATCCAATCGTTTTTTCTTCTTCTATCGTACATATTTAAGGATGTTGAGTCCCTATGAAACATGTTAATGTTAATTGTTCAATAAATAGCTTCTTAATCGTCATGAAATTTTTACACGACCTCCTGAATACTTCATGTAAAAACATACCAAATTTTCCGAATTCTATCATCATTACTTCAACCTCCTTAAGGGTTGAAATAAAAAATGATAAGAAAATTCGGAAAATTTCGTATGTTTTTGTATGAAGTATTTAAGAGGTCGTGTTAAAATTTCACGACGATTAGGAAGCTCGTTATCAAAAAATTAACATTTTGTTAAGAACAATTTTTAAAAGAAATAAAAAAAATGTATCAATAAACTTCGTTTTGTTTCCGTTGCTTTCAGTATATTGTAGATATTATAAAATTGAGAGGTGAAAAAAAAAACTTATTGCAAAGTTACATCAGTTTCCATAAAACAACATTTAATTTGTGAATGTTAATTGTTCAATAACGAGCTTCCTAATTGTCGTGAAATTTTTACACGACCTCTGAAATACTTCATACAAAAACATACCAAATTTTCAGAATTTTATCATCATTTGCGATTTGGGACTCAACATCCTTAATGTAAACGATAATGTCTGCACGAATAAACGGGGTGAAAGAAAAATCACGATACGTACAAATGCAACGGAGGCACGCGGCGAGCAGGAACACGGCAAAGCACTAAACAAAAAATAATAATCAACAATTAAGAAAAAGACGACGATGTTGGAAGAAAGAAAATTTGAACGATTTGGGATGAATATTGATAAATTCGATTCAATCGTTCGTACAGTCGCGTATTTGCTGCACAGTAATGTTACGTGAGATCGAACCCTGGCAAAAAGTCACGGACTTTCGAAGACGCTTAGAGACACGAGGATCGCGAAGAATCTGACCAAACGAACTCACTGAGTTCTAACGGACGAACTATTTCACATCGTTGAGTATGTTAGCGATGCACAATTACGCCGTGAATAAATTTACCAACAAACCGGGCGTTTGACGAACAAAACGTGTAAACGAATCATAGTTGAAATTCGAAGAGACAACCCAAAGAGATCTTTCGAGCTGCCGGAGCAGCCGATGATTTGTGGGCGGGGTAAAGTTAATTCGGCGAAAAAAAGGCATGTTTTTAAGATTTTTTTTTGGCGTAACGAATAGTGGTCGGTTATTGAAAAATTGACATATAATAAAGTAACATTTGAACAATATTCTCATAAATTTGCATTGCAAAATATTGAAAATTGAGCGAGTGAAAATTAAACCTCGGAGGCGCCTCGAAAAAAAGTTGCTTTGCGGTGTGCACCATAACTCGCAACAGAATCATCTGAAACAAAAAAATCAAAATACATTTGTTAAAGGAGATGTTTCTCGAGGTAATGACGGGAGGATTTTTTTTTCGATTTTTCGTAGCACTCGGGAGCCAAAAACCCGATTTTCGCCAAAAAAAATCGGCTAATTTGTTGTTGAAAAATTAGTAATTATTAAAAAAAAACAAAAAAGCTCTCGACAATACCTGGTGAATTATGTGAAGAAGTACTGTGCAAAATTTCAAAGCGATTGGTCCAGTAGATTTTGAGTTATCGTGCACACGGACTTCAAATATGACAAGTCTCAGAAAAACGGTTTGAAAAACGCAGAAGAGTTTGGTCGCTTAGCGCTCATTGCACATAAGTTTGTGAACACTTCTCGATTGCATAAAAATCTGAGAAAATTCATGCATATTAAAGCTACTCAAAAGATTAATTTTGCATAATAATAATTCCAAAATGTTATTAACAAAATAATGAAAAAAAAAATTAGTCAACAAATTTCCCCGCAACCCAATTTTTTTTCGTGATTCGTTCATTTTTCTGAATACGTATGAATTTTTTCAGATTTTTCAATTATCTTTGAATTTTTAGAAATTCAAAATAAAACTCGATAATTTTCTTATACTCACTCAAAGTCGTCGATGCCAGGTCCGTAGAGCAAAAGGCTTCCATCAAGATGATCGAGAGCATCTTTTTAGCAACACTAATGTGTATACTAATATACACCACTAATGTGTATACTAATATACACCATGCCTCGAATATACATAACGGGACCGGAACAGGCCCGTTTATCAAGAAATTTATTCGGGGTCGAAAAATACAATAGCGCGCCGCGCAGCTGCCGCCCAGGTATAAAACCCGGCATGGAGCAATAGACGCTCAAATACTCATAACTTCGTCAATTTTACTCCGATCGACTTGAAATTTTAACACAATATTCTCGATATATCATGCATTCATTAAAAAAATTTAAAAAAACGAAAAAAAAAATTTCAATACTTTACCCCGCCCTTAACAAAAAAGACAAACGAAATCTCCGCAACAAATGCCTCGGACCAGGCAATTGCATAATTTGTATGTAACGTCGGTGGTGTTGTTTTTCTTGTTCTGTTGTAGATGTGGGTGGCGGTGAACGGGAGCGAACTTCGTACCCCCTGCACCACCACACAACAAATCAACCACAACAACTACCATTTCCGCCGCTCAAACGTTCCCGACTGCCCCGCCAGGACCTCGTCCGGCTATCATTACCAATCCCGTTGTTGCTATCACCGCACGTTGCCTACGAAAAACCCATACGTGCGAAAAAATAAACGAAATACGAAGATAAGACGGATCGAAGCAAAACTGAAACTAGGTTTCCCGAATATCGACTAGCGATTGCAATCTTAAAACGGCGGAGATCTTTACTGCCGGCTCTCCCCTACTTCGCGGCGCGAATCCAATTATTATCCTTCGAACTACCATAAGCATACGAAAAATCGACGTACACGAAGGTATACTTCTGCCCAAAAGTGGAGGCCACGCAAAACGGACGTTTCGGTGGGGTGTGGAAGAAAAATCCATGGGAAGAAAGAAAGCAAAAGTAATGAATATCAGTGGCCATGAGGAGTGGGGCGGGGGGGGGGGGGGGGGGAAGAGTGTGCGCAAGTGAGTGACAGTGAGAGAGATGGAGTGTGCTAGACGTAGAGAGGGAGAGACACGAAAGAAAATGCATGAATTGAGACTTGACATCCTGACACGACGATTTCGGCAATCTCTGTTACAGGAGCATACACTCCGTACCCTACAAGGGCTCCAACGGCTACTCGAATGGCTATTCGAATGGCTACTCTAGGTACTAAAGAAGCCGTCGCTATCCGGCCGACCCCGACATCCTCTAGACGTCTCTAAAAAAACACCGCGAACAAATACACCAACACCCAAACTCACACGCACCCAACAACCCAACAGAAAAGTCCTCGCAAATCTCGTTTGACGTTGTGTCATCTTTCCTATCGCCGCCTAGACTTTTCTGCACAAAGCGATGAAAAGCAATACGAGCACAGCGATCGAGCCAAAGACGATCAATCGGACTCTATGTTCGTCAACCTGCCACCTTCTGCAAAACATCCTTGCTTAACGACAACGGAACCAATAGAACGCAACCACTTTTTCTCTGAACCTCCCCACGACCTCCTTAGAGCATCCTTTCCGTAAACGCCGTCACTGTGCGGGACGATAACAGCAACAGGGGCAACCGAAGCCTCCTTGGACCTCCGAGACGTTATACGAAAATTGGACTACTGTGGGCGAGTGGAACGTTGCTCGTCCGTGCTTCCGATGGTAAACAACCACGCCCAGGCCCCGGGCGACACATCAACGGGCTGACCTTCTTACGGCTACCGCCAAAACCGCTACTCGTCGTCTCTCCTGGTTACTCGGCCTACCGCCAACGGGAATTCGCTACCGTTTTCGCCCAACAATATCGTGCGAACGATTCGAACTTCACACGATTTCTCACTTTGCCAATGTGACATCGCGACGACGCCACGAACGACTTTGATGCGATCTTTTCGCCTTCTCGAAACATTCATCCCTCCCGAGTCGAAATTTAGACCCTCCTTTAAACCTCCTTTCGATCCCAATTTGTCATTCAATGGAGGTTCAAGAGGTTCAAATGGAAATCTCAAAAACATGTATATCGGAACCTACTGAACCTCGAAAAGTGGCAGAAATTGGACTTTTTGACTCAAAGGAGGTTTAGTAGGTTCATCCGAACCTCCTTTAAACCCCAGTGAGCCTGATTCAATGCTTACGCAAACCTACAGACCCTCTTTTAAACCTCCTTTCGCCCTACTAACTCTCCTTTGACTCCTTTCACCGGTGGCTCGCAGAGCCTCCTAGCCCTCCTTTAAACCTCTTCTGACCCTACTAACCCTCCTTTAAGCCTACTTCAATATGCCGCCCTCCGCCCATAGGCCTAACGGAGGCTCAGGAGGTTGAATGGAAGGTTCAGTAGGGCTAAAGGAGGGTCGCCAATGGTGCAAATTTCTCCATATAGGTTCAAGGGGAGTCAAAGGAGGGCGGCGGTCTGTGCGTTACAAAGGAAATACGTTCTCGAGCATTCAAAGGAGGGTCTACATTTCGACTCGGGCTCCCCAGTGACGAAAGTACTCTTTCCAATATCTCGCATTTATGTCCGGACTCGTTACCAAGAGAGAAAACGAAAATAACAATGTCTCTCGAATGCCCAATGACCCCCTTGATCGGGGACGCAATTCGACCGTCAATTTGAAAGACGCGACGTTAGAGGATAACGTTGAAATGAAAAAAAAAAAATAAAGGAAGGCTTCGTGGCGAAAACAGAACGTGTGAGGTACGTGGCTGAGGACGGAGTAGAATGTTGAGAAACGACGCAGACTGGTTTGGCAATCGATGCTCGAGGAACACACCGGACGACCTTGCTAGCGGGCAGAAAAGCTGCCAATCGTACATGACGGTGATCCCCCATGGTGATCTCATTACGAAGCGAGCGCGCGCCTGCTACTCGCTTCCACCGGTCCAGTTTCCAGTGGGTTAGCAGTGAGCTCGGTTGTCACTTTGCTTTAGTGTCCCCTCCCGCCCCCCCCCTTCCCCGCTCCCCCTAAGTTCGCCGTCCGAAGCGATCGCGCGTGACGCCGCTAATCATTAATTGCATTCGAAAGGAGGAGTAAAGAATGAAATAAAAAAAAAAGCACAGCAAACGTAAAGGCGGAAAAAAAATTGGGAAGCAATCGGGTGAAGTAGGTCCGAGCGAAGCGACGAAAGCAAGAGGAGAGGGAGAAAAAAAACGCTGTTCATCCGAATCCGGCTTTTCTCTATAAGATATAATTGAAAAAAAAAAAAAAGGAACGAAACTAATCCCTCTTCTCTAATATTAATTTATTACCTCGATGACTTTGTGACAAGTATTGTATACTAAGAGGGCATCTACGATACACTGATATATATGTATGAACGTGAAAAAAAAACGTATCGAAAAGAAAACACCACTCGATTGATTCTTCAACACAGTCGAGGAAACGCCGCGGATTTAATTTATCGAGCAAAACGAATGAAGAGGAACGAAAAAAAGGAACAAGTTTGTATCGTGAATCAACTCTTGAGAAATAATGTTCTCATATACGCGGCTACGGCGACTCGAATTTATTTCGAGACTTTGTGCTTGCTCAGCCAGTTTTTGAATGCATAAATTATTCTCGTTACGATATTTGGATGGTGGCGTGTCGGGCCACACGCCGAGGCACGATGTGGCAAAATCTATATTCGCCGAAAACACAACAAACGAATGAGGGAGAAAAAATAATCTACCGATCTACTGGCCCTTTGTATTTTCTTCCTTGTCTTCGCATTTTTCTTGCGCGTTACGAAATTTCGATTGTATGAGACTGCTATCGAGCTTTGTACATAGCCTTTTCTTTATTACTATGTTTTTAATATTATTATTATTTTAATATTGTATCACGAATAATGCGAATCGTAAACGAGGACATTATTAATATTATTATTAGGATTATTATATTATATTATATAAATACGATGGAAATATATATACACGAGAAAACACAAATACGTATACAGACACACGCTCGATCGGCAAAAATCCGTGGGAACGAGCCGTATCAGATCCCCAAATGTACCTAGTACCGGTGGAGTGATAATAATTATATTAATTAACTATTATTATATCGATTCTCACATTCCTTGTCTCGCTAGCTTTACAATTGAACGCCGGAACTCAATGTTTTGAAAAAAAAAAGACACTTTTTTTTCTCCGCGAAACAAGAGTTTCGCGCTCAGACATCTTCGAAGGCTTCTCGTCACTCGCATGCACGACGGAATTTTTTTTTTATTCATTTTTTTGTCATTCACGCGATCGTACAAGATTTGCTTTCATGAAAGAGAAAAAAAAAAGAGAAAAATTATATAAAGAGAGAAAGAAAAAAACAGGATGAGTTGGACGTCGTGCGCCCGTGTGTTTTGCCTTCGAGGAATCGCAATGTACTGTGGGGCGACCCGCCAGTTCGGCCTACCCAATAAATTCGCCAAGTCGTAAAAAACCCGCCAGCGATTCTCGTTTTTGTTGGGTTTTTTTTTCTTCCTCTTCTTACCTTCTCCCACCTTCCTTCCCATTCATTTCGGGACACACTTCATTTTCATCGTGTGTCCCGTCCGACGGCTAACATCGAGGGTGCTTCTATCTTTTCGTCTCGTTGTATTCTACTTATTCACGGTCAAGAACGCGTTTCGTACCTGGTTCGTGTTTTTGCGCTCGTAGAGAGAAATTTGTGATATTAATCGATTTTATACGCACACACACACGCGCGCACACAGTACCGCTGACAAGTTTTCGATCAGTTTCCATAATTGGAAAATTATATTTTTTTATCATATATTTTATCATTTTAAATATGATAATCTTAAGGATGTTGAGTCCCTATGAAACATGTTAATGTTAATTGTTCGATAAGTAGCTTCTTAATCGTCGTGAAATTTTTACACGACCTCCTGAATACTTCATGTTAAAACATACCAAATTTTCCGAATTCTATCATCATTGCTTCAACCTCCTTAAGGGTTGAAATAAAAAATGATAAGAAAATTCGGAAAATTTGGTATGTTTTTGTACGAAGTATTTAAGAGGTCGTGTTAAAATTTCACGACGATTAGGAAGCTCGTTATTAAAAAATTCACATTTTGTTAAGAACAATTTTTAAAAGAAATAAAAAAAAATTTATCAATAAACTTCGTTTTGTTTCCGTTGCTTTCAGTATATTGTAGATATTATAAAATTGAGAGGTCAAAAAAAAAAACTTATTGCAAAGTTACATCAGTTTCCATAAAACAACATTTAATTTGTGAATGTTAATTGTTCAATAACGAGCTTCCTAATTGTCGTGAAATTTTTACACGACCTCTGAAATACTTCATACAAAAACATACGAAATTTTCAGAATTTTATCATCATTTGCGATTTGGGACTCAACATCCTTAAATATAAAATAGTAATTAAATATAAGATACTACATATCTTTGTAAAATGAGTTACATCGTACTAATACAATTTTACAATTATCCAAAGTGATTGAAAACTTTCGAACGGTACCGTATACTGAACGGAAGGTGGGCTTCGCAATGGTATATATATATATATTCTTTACCTCCGAAGCACCGTCGTCCTGGAATCGTATCAATATTTCGCAAAAACTGTATTACAAAAGATCAAATAGTGAAAAATTCCCGAATTCACCACAGTGATTTATGTTCTGCGAGAAGAAAATGGCACGGAAGAAAAGTAACCGATTTTTATTTGGCCTCTATGAGTGTTAAAACGATCGTTTTTTACGCCAGAATGTTCGGAAAAAGCCATTTCGAAAATAATAATAATTTTTGAATATATTCGTTTGCAATTCTGACCGCAAATAGGCAGGCTCGCAGACACCAGGAACTCCATAGACCATTTGTACATTGTATCTTCTCAACGAAACAAGTTTTATTTTTTTCTCGTCAATTTCCATCGAAAGTGCGATTTTCGCGTTGAACCGTGTACACGACGTACTAAACTTCAAAATGAAAAATGTTTCATGTGTATCCGATAAGATTCGGGATGGTGAAATTTTGTGGTTCGGGCTTGAATGACGCCCTTAAAAATTCCCGAAGAGAAACATTCCTGTCATTCGTTAAGAGTCAAGATTCGTAAAAACATACGGTTTTTTTTAAGATTAAAAAAAAAGTGTTCGATATCATTCCGGGATTGTAAAAAATCGAGGGATACGGTCAAGGAATATCGCGGAGCTTGGATAGTGGGGAAAAAGAAGTATAAGAAGAGGATGAAGCCAAGAAGCTGTGTGTACAGTTGTCGAGAGGTGCGGATGGGAATGATCTCCTGCTGCGAAGCGACCATGGGGAACTGCATCACTCCGACCGCGATTGCATTTAACGGGTTACCCCCACTTGTAGCGCAAAAAAGGCCTTTTTCATGAATTTTTTTAAAGAAAACTACAAAACTTTTTTAATCGATCAATATACCAGCTTAAAGAACACATCTTGAAGAACTTTCAGTAATTTTTTTATTGAAAAATATTACACTGTTTAGTGGCAAATGGCCGTCAATGAAATAATGTTTTTATATACACGGTTTGCGGTGACCAACATTGCGGCGAAGTGGATCATCTGAAAAAAAAAATGCGGATGGATTTAGTGAAATATAAGTATAAACTAGTCTTTAATCGAAGGATTTTAAAAAATATTCATTTTTCACAAAATGGCGGACAGTCAAAGTTAATGGTTCGATTTTAACGAAAAAAACGGCCTTTTTTTGGCTATAAAACGGCCATTTTTTTTCGAAAAAAAAAATCGAACGATCAAAGACTACATTTTTATGTATTAAATAAGCCTGCAAAATTTCAAGAAGATCGGTTCATTAGTGTTCGAGTAATCTTGGTCACCGACTTCAGAAATGCCATTTTGAGAAAAACGCGTTTAAAGTTTCAATTTCAGTTCTTCAATTCACGGATTCTTCTCTTTCAACGCTGATATCTCAGTCAAATTTGTTCGGATCGACTTGAAATTTTCAGGACATATTCTCAGATACTTATACTTCGAAAAAATGCAATAAAAAAAAATCGATTTTTTCAAAATCGCAAGTGGGGGTAACCCGCTGCTTTTCTCTCTCCCTCGCTCTGCCCCTCTCGTTCGGTGCACAGGATTCGGCATAGAGCTCTTTTGCCACTTCCCAAATGCCATTGCGGAGCTCTCGCTGTAAAACGCAGCTCGAATCGCGTGATTAACTGCTCTTACGTTTAATTAACGTTACGCAATGATTGCACCGTCTGATATATCAATAGTTGCAACGGGAAAAAAAAAACGAAAAAAAAAGAACAAGGTATCTACAGCTACCGGGATATATCCGCGTGGAGAGATTTAAACGCTCGCGGTGTAGCTACCGAGGTGGTAATTTAGCCTCCGCATTGGCTTATTATGCGATCGATACACGCGAGCCTTGAGATCGTCAATTGCGTGACTCACTTATCGAATATTTTTCTCCACCTGGTCATCCGCATCTACGAAAAGCCCCGTTCGATATTCCTCCTTCCTCCTCCGCGACTCAACGAAAATAACACGTTTCGGAAAATCCACACATTCGAATCCGATAAATCGGTATAGTTGCAAAAATCGGTACGGTCGACAAACTCGAAATGGCAAACTTTCAAGCTTCGCAGGCGACCGATTTTCCTCCTCGGAGTGACACGACTCTCGCAAACTGGGCGACGTTGTAATGTTTTATCGGCGCGCGTGGGTGTCTATGTTACTATCCGTGGTAGCGACGATCAGAAGCGAACGGTAAATCGTAAAACGACGGGCCTGTTTACAAGCCCGGAGGAGGAGCGGGAGGAGGAGGAGGGCACGAAGAAGATATTATTTGTGGTCGAAGCTAACGAATCCCACGATCAAAGAGACCAAATACGTGTACGTAGCGAGAAGTCGAGTAATCGATTGGCCAAGCTTCATAGAAGGAGAATTTTATGGCTTGATGGAAGTTTTTATTGGTACCGGTATCGGTGGAAATTCTCGAACCCGGATCGTTGAGAAATAATATGATGTAAGGGAGCCACCGTATAGATTCGCCTTTATTAGTACCGCACCGTAAGTTGCCAGTTACAAGTAGCAAGGTAGCGAAAAGTCACGCTTGTAAGTCTGTCACTGTCGGCCCAACCGGCCATCACTAGCACTTAACATAATTACGATAATTATTATTATTCGCTAATTTCTGGATATATATATATATATATATATATATATATATATATATATATGTATGTATACAAATATGTGGGTGTGTGTACGTGTGCGTGCCTATGCATGTACACACTGTAAAAAATTTCTGTATAAAAATTAATACACAAGTGTAGGAAGTTTTTATGCGGATACCGCTTATGAAATTTCAGATACGATTTTGAAAATCCAAAACAGGTTATTTGAAAAATGAAAGTGTAGCTCGGTAATATTAATATACTTGTGCGATTGAAAAATAATGCACGTGTAAAGAAATAATCACATCCAAGTATATTGAAATCAAGATCCATTTGCTGATATCAATATACGAGTGTACATTAAATTCAAGAACCATTTGCTAATATCAGCATACGGGTGTGTATTAATTTCACAGAACCAAAGTATTACCTTTAATGTACACTGTAAAAAGCTTCTGTATAAAAATGAAGACACAAGTGTATGATGTTTTTATGCGGACGCCGTTTATGAAATTTCAGATAATATTTTGAAAATCCAAAGCAGGTTATTTTAAAAATAAAAGTGTAGCTCCGTAATATTAATATACTAGTGCGTTTGAAAAATAATGCATGTGTAAAAAAATGTTCACATCCATGTATATTAAATTCAAGAACCATTTGCTAATATCAACATACGGGTGTGTATTAAAATTACTGATCCTAAGTATTAAGTTTATTTCAGAAATTGATAATTAAGCCCACTGAAAATGTGACTCGTATTTATCCTCCTCGACGGGAGCTAGAGGTAAAAAAGGTGGTTTTTGTGAATTTTCTTCCTTCAACACCGGGCGGCGTAAAGAGGGAAAAATAATTTCCTTCCGGATAGGCGAGTTCAAGAACTGCGACTCCGGCGTGGATATGGAGAGGTAACGGATTTGCGACACTCTCCGACGCGTGCACGAGTTGCAAACGCGTCTGTTTGTCCCAGGACGATCGTAGCCGGTGGTCGGGTTATATGCCCGACCGAAGCCGCGAGTGGCTATGGGAAAGTGCGGAACAAGGCGCCGTCCCTCGGGCGCTACGCGAACTACGCGCGACCATCGGTCGTCGCGAGCGGCCGAGATGGGTTGAGCGCGTTTTGTATTTTCAATACTCTGTTTTTTATATTTGAATTAATATACAACTGTTGTAATCTTTAATTTAAGGCACGGGTTGATGCAATACATTTTCCATAAATTTGCAAACTTTTCTTGGAAATTCCATGTTGCATCTATTAAATTCTATATACACGTTAGAATTTCGTGTTCCTGTTTTAAATTTACGGTACAAGTGTCTCAAATTCAATTTCATTTACTGAGTTCGTAAATCTCAATTCCTTTGTATCTTAAATGTATTGTAAATTTCATATCTTTTTTTACAGTGCACCTCATACGTTACGGTACATATGCACACGAGGTATGTACGCCTATTACTATATTCTAGAAGCCCGACGGGAAAATAGAAACTCGTGCGGGCGTTGAGGTAGCGGGCAGAAGCTTCCCATGGACTCTCACCTCCGCGGGCGCCTTATGAACTTCGCTTAGTCGGTAAAAGATACCCACTACTGCCACTGATATACTCGCCTCTGGTGGCCGCGTGAGGCCCTCTCGCGCGGGGTCATGTGGGTCAAAGAAAAAAATAAACAGCAATCGCGGCTCTGCTAATAGCTCCAATGCCAATGGCTCAAACGATTCTTTGCTTTCACTGCGGAAGAGATCTGCAACGGGTATGCCGTATCCCTAGCGTGTCCTTCAGAAGACGCTCCTAGCGGAGGTCTTCTTTAGGTTTTAGAAGAAGCTTCACGAACCTGGGGACTTGTAGGGGGCTGGAAACAGCCTATTGACAAAAGATGGGTCTGTAGGTAGAGGACCACCCGAGTCGAAATTTAGACCCTCCTTTGAATGCTCGAGAACCTATTTCCTTTGTAACGCACAGACCGCCGCCCTCCTTTGACTCCCCTTGAACCTATATGGAGAAATTTGCACCGTTGGCGACCCTCCTTTAGCCCTACTGAACCTTCTATTCAACCTCCTGAACCTCCTTTAGGCCTATGGGCTCGGCTTGCGTGAACCTACACAACCTCGTTTTGGCCTAAAGTCCTATCTGTACCCTACAGAACCTCCTTTGAATCTAAAGCAGAAGGAAAATGAAAGATTGGATCCAAAGGAGGTTCTGTACGGTCAAGCTATATCTGAAAAATAAATTATATGTGTGAATTAAAATTGTAAATGTGTGAATTAAAAATTAAACCTACTCAAGTTCCATAGAATTTATAGGGTATCCTATGTACGATTGATTGTCGATAGAAATGAAGACGCATATTGATTGTAAGGTTGCTACAGGTATAAATAACTTGTCCTCAGTTCTATGGCACTTGTACAGATGTGGAAGCTCACAACGAACTCCGATATCTCCTGTTACTGGCAATAGATTTGTTATTATAATCGGAATAATTACTATATAATGATGCTTAATGAGGCATGCATAATGAGGCTTAAAGGAGGGTTAGTAGGGTCAGAAGAGGTGTAAAGGAGGGCTAGGAGGCTCTGCGAGCCACCGGTGAAAGGTGTCAAAGGAGAGTTAGTAGGGCGAAAGGAGGTTTAAAAGAGGGTCTGTAGGTTTGCGTAAGCATTGAATCAGGCTCACTAGGGTTTAAAGGAGGTTCAGATGAACCTACTAAACCTCCTTTGAGTGAAAAAGTCCAATTTCTGCCACTTTTGGAGGTTCAGTAGGTTCTGATATACATGTTTTTGAGATTTCCATTTGAACCTCTTGAACCTCCATTGAATGACAAATTGGGATCGAAAGGAGGTTTAAAGGAGGGTCTAAATTTCGACTCGGGCATTCATTCATGATGGCTCGAAGGATTGTCGGTATAGTTTACGGAACTTCACGGGACGTGAATGCAAATGTCAGACGGAGGTGGAAGCTTTTCCAGGCTGGATGGCGTTTTGAAGAAGTTTTGAAATGTCACGCGCAGCTGGTGCTCGCTGTGGAAAAGCGAAAATGGAATAGGGTCATCAAAAAAGAACTCCTGCTCGATCCCAGCTGTTATTTTGCTGATGCCCGATAACCTAAATCCACGTGGTACGTAACCGATGGCGCAAAGTTACGTGGCAGGCTGGATGGTTTATTATTCACGGAGCTGTTATATTAAATGGATCTGGTAGTTAGAGAGCGAAGATAGGGTATAACTAAATACATAGGTACGCGCGTGTATAGTTTGTGGATGCAAACCAGCAGCTAGGCTAGAGAATCGACACCCGGCGCTCCTCGGCTCGACGCCAAGCCCGAAGAGCACGCCTGTTGCTGTCTGTGGGAGCCCAACAGCCTTTCACCTAATTGTTGGCACAATATGTGAATACGGAGGCACCACAGTTCCCAGCCATCGACTTCTGGAGGGCTCCTTCGGGCTATAGCACTCCCTTGTACCGGACCCACCAATCGCCCACGCCATTATCGCTAAAAGCGTCACGGCTGTCTTTAAATCCCAGTGACATCCTCCCCCGTTTCGAAGCATTGCTGCCAATTGCTGGGAAGAATCTTGGAAACGTATGAAACTGATCGCGACCGTGGGCAGTTTTGGGCCCGAGCGAAGAAAAATGAAAAATATTCTAGGAAAGTCAGGGTGACTGTACTTGGCTGGTATCTTTCAATAATTAAACACGTCACTTCAATACGTCTTTCCAAAACAGACGTCTATATCAACTATTGCCAATTAAGTTGTTGTTAAAAAATGACCCTTTGTAAAACACGGAAGCTACAGGTGAACTCCCGAGGCCCGGCATACCATTTTTAGTACAATATCATGAACTCGGATAGACTCAGTTTTCAAATCACTCCGTTCGGGCCTGAACCAAGGTCTACGACTAGAACTCAAGTTTCAAACTAAGTTTAATGTTTTCAATCACATGGCCCGTCAGTTTGACACTTCTGCATAGTCTGTTCACCCGAACAAATATTGTGAGGCTTTTTTTTGAGTTTTGGCATTCCTAACTTAAGGGGGGAAATCACAGTAATATTTTCAATTTTTCGAAAAAAAAAAATTTCGCTCAAAAGGTGCTTTAGGGTCTTAAAAATAATATACCAAATGATGGAATACGGCAAAAGTGTCCGAGTGCCCAAATTTCTTGGGTTGAATACAACGCTTCTTCACGACGCTTCACTTTCGTGCATACATATATAACATAAATAGTGATAAAAAACAGTGATATTTGTAAATCATTGTCATCATGATTGACACATCGTCGAGTCGTGTTAGAAAAGCGACGAAAAAGGATACTGCGTACGAAAATCGACTGTACGGTGCAGGCATTGCAGATTAGAGGTATATGAAATTTTCATATGGTTTCTCAGTACTCAAAACTTTAAACGCGTTTTTCTCGAAACCACTTTTTTTGAGCTCGCCGAAGACATAACTCGAGCAAATCTTTACCGATCGACTTGAAATTTTGACAGTAGCTTCGAAACATCTTTCTCCACGGAGCTACGTAGGATTTTTTTATTTCATATGGCTTAGTTTCTTTTTATCGACGATTTTATGGCGTTTTTTTTGTTAAAAATTTAACTTTATTTTCAAACATGCGCCATTTTGCGAAAAATCAATATATCGAAAAAAATCCTACGTAGCTCGCTAGCTTTTGTTATATGGAAACTGAGAAATTTTGGTTTTTTCTTCCAGGTCAAAAATTAAGGAGTCTACGTCTTCGGCCATCGACACGCTTTCAAAAATAGGCGCCTTGGGGCATATGCTGCGCAGCCGCCATTTTTAAATATTTTTTATTGAAAAAATTACATTTTGTACTTTTTTAGTATTGCTATAAAACCTACTTTACAGATTTTCGATTGATACTTTTATTCAGCCAAAATTAATTCCCGAAAGTATGCCTATTTTTTTGTGTGCTACTGTGATTTCCCCCCTTAATGTAAGCATCAAACCTAAATATTTTTTCGATACGGAGATATTAATATTTCTATGCGTGGATCTATTTAGTTGAATAATGTGGTTCTAATATTAGTACAATATCTTCAATATATTCGATCTAGCCTTCCCCATTCTCGGTTTCAGGAGGTTAACAGTAGCTAACGCCTGTACATAAACGCGTCCAAAATCTTACGCCCCGTACTCTAAACTCGTTAGCTTTATATTCCACTGCAAAAAAAAGGGATTATTTATCATTCATCTATTTCGTTTTAACGGCTGGCAATACGAAGCAGAAACGTTGGAACTACTACATTCGATTATTCATTCTTTGGAATTTTTGGACCTTTTTTGTCTCTCCCAACAGATAATAAACCATGAAATTGGCTATATTTTCCCTAACTGGTTGTTGGCTCCGAAGTACCAAAAAAAACCTCGTCCCGCAGCCCTCTTCAATTTCGGCCAGAGCTCTCGACACGTCGTTCACCGTTCCGCCTCGCATCGATTATACTCGTTTCCTACGATACCTGCCAACATTCACGCGCGTTAACGTACTACAACACTTAGCGAAATAAAAAGTAGAACCGCCGTTCTCGAGGGCGAATCTCATGTGGCGATTTTCCGCGTTTCTCGGGAAAAGTACGGCCACGACGTTGCCTCGCACTAGAGACGTCCAGAATACTTCCAAAATCAAAGTCTCCGGAAGGATTATTGCCACAACCGAGATTCTGCATGTCTCGGTTCTCGGCAGGCCCTCGCCGCACCAGCAGATCTCCGATCGATAGGTGTTTAAAGGTCACCCGGTGCAACGAGGACTCCGAACCTCCGGCAAACATACACGTATCATATAACTTTGATATACGAGTAAAGTCGTGTGTATGTATATAGGTTTGTTATGGGGGGACCTTTGCCGCGAAGGATCAAGAGGAGAGCTCAGTCTCGATGGCTGGGGAAGCCTCGCGGCCGTGGCACACTTACGTGATGATCGTGAGCACAGCCCCTCTCGAAGCTACCGCGATCGGTATAACTCGCACACCAGCACGCTTATGCAAATCCTATTAGCGCTATATATACATATATCTAGACAGAGAGAGAGAGAGGGAGAAAGAGAGTGAGTGAGTGAGTGAGTGAGTGAGTGAGTGAGTGGGTGAGTGAGTGAGTGAGTGAGTGAGTGAGTGAGTGAGTGAGTGAGTGAGTGAGTGAGTGAGTGAGTGAGTGAGTGAGTGAGTGAGTGAGTGAGTGAGTGAGTGAGTGAGTGAGTGAGTGAGTGAGTGAGTGAGTGAGTGAGTGAGTGAGTGAGTGAGTGAGTGAGTGAGTGAGTGAGTGAGTGAGTGAGTGAGTGAGTGAGTGAGTGAGTGAGTGAGTGAGTG
Source organism: Ophion costatus (assembly GCA_951751655.1). Classification (NCBI taxonomy): domain Eukaryota; kingdom Metazoa; phylum Arthropoda; class Insecta; order Hymenoptera; family Ichneumonidae; genus Ophion; species Ophion costatus. The sequence continues at coordinate 2,042,546 of OX632358.1, read as the reverse complement.
AGTGAGTGAGTGAGTGAGTGAGTGAGTGAGTGAGTGAGTGAGTGAGTGAGTGAGTGAGTGAGTGAGTGAGTGAGTGAGTGAGTGAGTGAGTGAGTGAGTGAGTGAGTGAGTGAGTGAGTGAGTGAGTGAGTGAGTGAGTGAGTGAGTGAGTGAGTGAGTGAGTGAGTGAGTGAGTGAGTGAGTGAGTGAGTGAGTGAGTGAGTGAGTGAGTGAGTGAGTGAGTGAGTGAGTGAGTGAGTGAGTGAGTGAGTGAGTGAGTGAGTGAGTGAGTGAGTGAGTGAGTGAGTGAGTGAGTGAGTGAGTGAGTGAGTGAGTGAGTGAGTGAGTGAGCGAGCGAGCGAGCGAGCGAGCGAGCGAGCGAGCGAGCGAGCGAGCGAGCGAGAGAGAGAGAGAGAGAGAGAGAGAGAGAGAGAGAGAGAGAGAGAGAGAGAGAGAGAGAGAGAGAGAGAGAGAGAGAGAGAGAGAGAGAGAGAGAGAGAGAGAGAGAGAGAGAGAGAGAGAGAGAGAGAGAGGGGAAGAGGGAGAGGGGGGGGGATAAATATGAGTATACACAACCGATGTCTTGGACAGTTCGAAACGGTTCTGGAGTTTTGTGCTGCTGTTGCGGTTGCTATTCGTACATTATATTCCGTATAAAACGTGTAGAGGGAACGAAAAGGATCGGTTATTTGTGGTCTTCGTTTTGTCGAAATTTATTGCACCACTCTACCGGAGAGAGCCCACGGTATCCCGTCGAGGACTTATCCGCGAGTCCCGGAATGCCAGCGCGTGACTTCTTCGCCTCCTCACGTGCTATATGAGATTCTTTTTCCAAGTTTCTTTCGGGTTGCTGCTAAGCCTAAGCAAGCGGGTCCAGCACCAGCAGCTCCTCGTCCGCCCACATTCTCAGCAAGATACCAAATCATATACGTACACATGTATACACACAGATGTATATACGTGTGCATATATACATATATGTGTACGTTGGTACGTACATAATAAACAGACCGACTTCCCGAGGACAATGCAGATGAGTTCTTTCATTCGTGAATTTCGACTCCCGGTCGATATAAAATTTGACAAATCCTTTGATTCTTTTTCGTGTCTGTTTTTTTTGACTTGTTATCGACTCAGCAGCTAGAAAAAAAACGTTCCTGTCGTCGATTCCTTTGTCCGAATCTTATGGAGCTTCCGCGGTGAAAATATTCTCGAGAAATCCTACGGGTCCTGCATAATCGTCGGGAGGGAAGTTCATAGGAGGTTTATGAATTCTCGTCAACGAGATTCGTATGATTCACGAGTAAGTGAAGAGTGTTTCTTTGGCGTCATTATTTTGCGTACGTTTGTCAGTGGATATTGAATTATCGTTATGCGGAAATAACGATAAGTCAATCCTGCAGCCGATTGAGGGCCGCAAAACTGTATATTCTTTCTGATTCTTTTCTGTATGGTGAACCTATTTTAAGATTAAATATTGATAGTCTACGTAAGAATACGGATACATACAATTTTTTCTGATAAAATATTAATTTATCGAAAAATGTAAGTTTCGTTGAATATTTTTACTATGAGTAAGCTTCTTTTTCGTGATTTTCTTGAGTTCCACCTGCCGATGCAGCCGCGCATCACACTCCAAACGTAATCAGCCATCATGCGTATTTATATTACGCGATACCTATCTTCCATGATATTTATGTCTCGGTGGAAGCGTTCTCCTTGCTCTTCACTGAAAGAGGCAAAATTGTGTGTGCGGATTCGTCGTAATCCTTTATTTCTATCTCGAAATAAAAAAAGGCAATTTTTAGAAAACTTGTAATTTTTTTTCGAAATTTTTTAACAGCACATTCTCGACACATAAAACTAAATGGATTGGGGTAGTTCGAACAAGCTCGTCTTCGTTTCGCCACCGTTGACATATCACTGAATTAATTTATAACAGCAAATCATAAGAAAAAAATCTTAAGGATGTTGAGTCCCTATGAAACTTGTTAATGTTAATTATCCAATAAATAGCTTCTTAATCGTCATGAAATTTTTACACGACCTCCTGAATACTTCATGTAAAAACATACCAAATTTTCCGAATTCTATCATCATTACTTCAACCTCCTTAAGGGTTGAAATAAAAAATGATAAGAAAATTGGGAAAACTTGGTATGTTTTTGTATGAAGTATTTAAGAGGTCGTGTTAAAATTTCACGACGATTAGGAAGCTCGTTATTAAAAAATTGACATTTTGTTAAGAACAATTTTTAAAAGAAATAAAAAAAAAAATTTATCAATAAACTTCGTTTTGTTTCCGTTGCTTTCAGTATATTGTAGATATTATAAAATTGAGAGGTCAAAAAAAAACTTATTGCAAAGTTACATCAGTTTCCATAAAACAACATTTAATTTGTGTTTTTGTTGACTCGTGTAACGTACGAGCGAAATTTGGGAAATTGTGCAATCTCGATGATGTTCAGCTGGTAAAAGTGTAATTGCACAGCGTTGGTATTCATTTTTAGAAAAAGCCGATTTACTCGAAAGCCAAAATTCAGAATTACGTCGGATTTTTTTTTATCGGGAGTTACAATAACCAATGAATCATTTTTATCAATAATAAGTAATAATTTTGTACTGTTTCGACGTAGCAATTAAAAATAATCATTCTAACGAGCCGCGGGGGTGGCAATGAAAGACAATAATTTCCGGTAACGTGAGAATCATGCGTTTCCTGTTATTCGATCGTATGGAAGACGATTGCAGATCCGGATCAGGTCCAACACGGAACATCACTTTTTCGGAGGATTTTTTCAACGTTATTCGCAACGTTCCATTGATCGGCGATGCTTTTCCCATTCTCTGTGGGAACTCCCGTTAATCGTCGAATAGTTTTTTGATGGATTGCCCGTTGGGCTTCCGGTGCGCACACCGCTGGTGTGCCCCGGTATGGGGCACTCGCGCGCGAGCGGCAGTTCAAGATCGCGTGTTCGCGTGAGCCTAATAGTATAACTGGCGAGGTAAAGATATGGAGAAGCTGCTGCGCGCTTCCTAATCGCTCTCTTCGCCACGTGAATGAAATATTATTTCGGAAGCATTTGAAATTTTACGTTGCTGCCCCGATGGAGCCTGATTGAGCATTTTTACACACACACACACACACACACACACACGCACACTGACGTGTATGCAAGCACGCGCGCATGCACACACTTTTTATATTCATTCAAATACAGGGTGTCCAATTCCAATAGCACATCCCCAGCGGATGGCGAAAAGTCGGATCGAAAAACGTTTCGTGCAGAAAATGTATGAGTCTGAGGGAGACATTCGATTGCGATATTCACAAAAATAGTAATCTCGATTATTTAGAAGTATTTTTTCGCGAAGGGCCGTGTTTGGTAAATCACAGTGGTGCTTAAGGCGTTACCCCCACTTGTAGCGCAAAAAAGGCCTTTTTCATGATTTTTTTAAAAGAAAACCACAAAACTTTTTTAATCGATCAATATACCATCTTAAAGAACACATCTTGAAGAACTTTCAGTAATTTTTTTATTGAAAAATATTACATTGTTTAGTGGCAAATGGCCGTCAATGAAATAATGTTTTTATATACACGGTTTGCGGTGACCAACATTGCGGCGAAGTGGATCATCCGAAAAAAAAATGCGGATGGATTTAGTCAAATATAAGTATAAACTAGTCTTTAATCGAAGGATTTTAAAAAATATTCATTTTTCACTAAATGGCGGACAGTCAAAGTTAATGGTTCGATTTTAACGAAAAAAAACGGCCGTTTTTTGGCTATAAAACGGCCATTTTTTTTCGAAAACAAAAATCGAACGATTAAAGACTACATTTTTATGTATTAAATAAGCCTGCAAAATTTCAAGAAGATCGGTTCATTAGTGTTCGAGTAATCTTGGTCACCGACTTCAGAAATGCCATTTTGAGAAAAACGCGTTTAAAGTTTCAATTTCAGTTCTTCAATTCACGGATTCTTCTCTTTCAACGCTCATATCTCAGTCAATTTTGTTTGGATCGACTTGAAATTTTCAGGACATATTCTCAGATACTTATACTTCAAAAAAATGCAATAAAAAAAAATCGATTTTTTCAAAATCGCAAGTGGGGGTAACCCCCTAATAAAGTAGGTCACGGTCAATTATTAAACCGAATGATAAATCGGAGTTCAAAAATACGCGCGAATCTAGTAGATTTAGATATTTTTACATTCTGTCGGAAAACTCACGGAAATTCGTCTGCTAGTCGCATTTTTCAAGATTTTTGTCGTGAAAATTTTTTTTTCTTCTTTAAACATTAATTGTTTTTTTAAAACATTTGAACATTCTTTTAATTTAAACATATTTTCTTTAAAATAATATAGTTTAAGAAAATAATATTTTCTTTAAACATTCATTTGTCTTGAAAATAATTTATTTATTTTCTCAAACACTTTATTGTCGTTACGGGATTTTTCGAATATTTTCACTCGCGCGATCAGTTTGTATCAGGCATTTAGACTTATTTAGTATATAAACGATTAGATAGAAATGAGGCCAGCTTGTCATCTCCATAATAAGCCGTATATGAATGAGACGATTTTTAGTGTCGTACGGTTTCGTTAAAAGTTCCGTAACGTGACTTAAAATTTTACCAGTATGCTGAGATGGGTTTTTGATTCATTGTATACGAAAATCAGTTGATTGTTAAACATTTGGTTTCGTGAAAGGAATACGTTAAATATGACTATTTTGTAGATTGTTTAAACGACAGCCGAGTTTGTAACGAATCGAATCAATTAAAGATCACCGTTCGGGATTAAAAAACACGAAAGTTATTGGATTGTGAAGTTTTGAAAATGGCGTAAGTTATGATGCGTGTGATTTTATCGATAAGGGCGATGCAAATGACGTCTGGAATAAATGTAACATTTTTTAGTTGAAGGCGACTGGGCTCGGGAAAAAGGTGAGTTTGGACAATTCTTTATGGATACCCAGTTGATACAATTATAATTCCATTTAGTGGCCTATTTTCTACGTACTTTTAAGTATATTTACAAAATTGTGTAAATATTTTCCGTAGATTTGTAAGATAATATATCTTTAGAATATTATCTAAGAAGAAATATTATCTAAGAGTATTAGATTATCTGAGAAGAATATTATCTAAGATTGAAATATTATCTAAGAATATTATATATTCTTCACCGATTCATTAAAAGAATTCTTTTGGACCCTTGTAACGACATTTCACATTGAAGAACGAAGAATCTCGTGAACTCATCAACAAAAAGAAAAAATTGAAATCTTCGTCGATTGTCTCCCTCGCAGCCGTGAATGTTTTGTAAAATACGTTTTTTCATTGCATTTGATTTTCGCGATTTATTAGGGGTGTGCAATTAAAATGGGGCACACTCAATATGTGTGTGTATGTGTACTATATAAGATTTAATTTCAAGACGTCGCATAGAGGTGAGCAGTTGAGAAAAAACCAACTGTAAAGTCTGCAAACGAACCTTCAGTGGGTCTTTCGACGTTCGGCAATCCAGTAAAATTTTGCATCACGAGGATATAATAGAAAGAATTTCCAAACGGTTTTTTTTTGGTAAGTTTTCAGGGTATCCTTCACACAAAATGGGATTACAATTTTTATCGGCCTCCTTACAGGATGTGTTTCGTTACTAGCGTTCAATATCGTTTGCCCGGTAATGGCGTGAGCCGAGCCTACTTCAACTCCACAAATTACCCCCTTTGATAATTTATTGTTGTTAATAGCGAGACACAGCATCGACGATAATGCAGCGGGAATTTATTAATAGTGAAAACGTTCTACGTGGGACGTAATAGCTTTGGTGATGACGTAGTTCGCAATATCGATTAATTGCGGGAAAATATGTTGATCATGCCGTTGGAGTTTTTTAAGGGGTCTGCGTAAGCTTGAAATTTCAAAAAGACGACTTTTTCATCGCACGTTTTTACAGCCTGGGGTTTTGAGTTTCATTGGCAGCAAAGATTTTGTAAAAATTCAAACACTGTGCTGCGGTGAGCCACTCCGCAGCGATGCACTCTTTTTTCTCGTACCGTTTTCTTCAAACGACGTTTCATGAAATGGTTTAACGATAAGTCGCACCGCGAAGTTAATTCGTCCGTTTCACTTCAAATTCGGACATAGCATAGTTTATAACATTTTCTATCCTATGGTTTTTCGATATTTTTTATCCATTTGTGGAAAAAAATGTTTAACGGGTTACCCCCACTTGCGATTTTGAAAAAATCGATTTTTTTTATTGCATTTTTTTGAAGTATAAGTATCTGAGAATATGACCGGAAAATTTCAAGTCGATCCAAACAAAATTGACTGAGATATGAGCGTGGAAAGAGAAGAATCCGTGAATTGAAGAACTGAAATTGAAACTTTAAACGCGTTTTTCTCAAAATGGCATTTCTGAAGTCGGTGACCAAGATTACTCGAACACTAATGAACCGATCTTCTTGAAATTTTGGGGTGGGGGTAAAAATGTCGAATGACCAAATGTAGAACGACAAAGATTTCGAAACGGTAGAATTATGAACTCTCAAAATAACGAAGGTTCAATTATTCGAAATTTTATCTGTCGATTGATAAAAAAATTGAATGACTATAAATCGAACCATTATTTATTGGAGAGCTAATTTATTCGAAAACGAATATTCAGATCGTCTGCAATTCGGAACATAAAAATACAGAATCGAAACATGTAGAACACCCATATTTCCGAAACAGAAAATAGCGAGTGCCCAATATGCGTAATATCGTCTATGGCGAAAAGCAATAAATCGAAACGCAAAATGTCGATGGCCCGAAATGTCGAACGCCGAAAGGTCGAACGGCCAAAATGACGAACGTGGTGGGGCCCGTCACGTGGGATGACTGCCTTACGATATTTTAGCCGACTGACCGACAGCGCCATCTCGCAGCTTCACTCTGACGCGCAAGTAACGTATTGCTCGATTCGCCATCCGGGCCGTTCTACATTTTGACCCTTCGCGATTTTAACCACTCGACTTTTTGGCCGTTCGCTTTAATGATTTTCTGCATTGTGAACCGTCGCAATTTTTTTAATTCGGAGAATTGTCGTCTCGAATTATTTGGTGTTATGCATACAGGCCCATCGATATTGTGTTTTTCGCTAATTTATTAAATCTGATTTTTGTTTTTCGCTATATATCAACTTCCGAGATGTTCATACTCGTAATTTTTATTTTCGACTTTACAGACTCTAGTAAGATTGACCCATCTATATTCGAACATTCGGCATTTTCGAATTCGACATTTTGGCCCATCTGCATATCGATCGTTCGACATTTTTCCCCCCACCCAAATTTTGCAGGTTTATTTAATACATAAAAATGTAGTCTTTAATCGTCCGATTTTTTTTTTCGAAAAAAATGGCCGTTTTGTAGCCAAAAAACGGCCGTTTTTTTTTCGTTAAAATCGAACCATTAACTTTGACTGTTCGCCATTTTGTGAAAAATGAATATTTTTTAAAATCCTTCGATTAAAGACTAGTTTATACTTATATTTGACTAAATCCATCCGCATTTTTTTTTCAGATGATCCACTTCGCCGCAATGTTGGTCACCGCAAACCGTGTATATAAAAACATTATTTCATTGACGGCCATTTGCCACTGAACAATGTAATATTTTTCAATAAAAAAATTACGGAAAGTTCTTCAAGATGTATTCTTTAAGATGGTATATTGATCGATTGAAAAAGTTTTGTAGTTTTCTTTAAAAAAATTCATGAAAAAGGCCTTTTTTTTTGCGCTACAAGTAGGGGTAACCCGTTAAAGTTTTTGTTGGGTAAAATTCAAACGTTTCTTTCCCTACAGTTTACGTCTTCCGTAATGTTGAAAATTTTACAAACGTTTCTCGTCAAACCAAAGTTTTATTTTTATACTGAAAGTACAATTTTTGTTTATTCTTCATGTCAGACCACTCTGGGCGCCAGAATCACTTACAGAGATTGGGTATGCAGTAACGGCGGCTCTGTGTTTAATTAACAATAATTTCATTCCTTATCAACATATTTCAATAGAAAAAAAACTCGTACTTGGCAGAAGTTTGTATCAGTTGCACGTAAAATCCCGAGCTACCCGAGTCGAAATTTAGACCCTCCTTTAAACCTCCTTTCGATCCCAATTTGTCATTCAATGAAGGTTCAAGAGGTTCAAATGGAAATCTCAAAAACATGTATATCAGAACCTACTGAACCTCCAAAAGTGGCAGAAATTGGACTTTTTCACTCAAAGGAGGTTTAGTAGGTTCATCTGAACCTCCTTTAAACCCTAGTGAGTCTGATTTAATGCTTACGCAAACCTACAGACCCTCTTTTAAACCTCCTTTCGCCCTACTAACTCTCCTTTGACTCCTTTCACCGATGGCTCGCAGAGCCTCCTAGCCCTCCTTTAAACATCTGACCCTACTAACCCTCCCTTAAGCCTACTTCAATATGCTGCCCTCCGCTCCCCCCCTTCTCTCCCATCCGCAGTTCACCGATATTCCAAAGAAGGGATAATTATAATTAAAAAATATTTTCAGTTACACGAAATAATTTATAGTTGTGACAATGTATGTATATGTTTCGAATTACTAAATCAATCTTATAATAAATAATCAAACATCATATTTTTAATTCACACATATAATTTATTTTTCAGATATAGCTTGACCCTACAGAACCTCCTTTGGATCCAATCTTCCATTTTCCTTCTGCTTTGGATTCAAAGGAGGTTCTGTAGGGTACAGATAGGACTTTAGGCCAAAACGAGGTTGTGTAGGTTCACGCAAGCCGAGCCCATAGGCCTAAAGGAGGCTCAGGAGGTTGAATAGAAGGTTCAGTAGGGCTAAAGGAGAGTCGCCCACGGTGCAAATTTCTCCATATAGGTTCAAGGGGAGTCAAAGGAGGGCGGCGGTCTCTGCGTTCTCGAGCATTCAAAGGAGGGTCTAAATTTCGACACGGGTAGCCATTCCAATATTGTCATCAGACAAAAATATTGAAGATGGGCTCGCTTTTTGGGCCCCAAGCTTACGCAGCCTCGTTAATTGGGAATAGGGACTTTCAGTACACGTCCTGGATTTCGACCTTTCAGTTTTCATGTCCTTGAGGCTGGCATTACGTCGGAGGGACGTCCTGAATCGCATCCTTCGATGTGAATCTGCATATGAATGCATAAGCCTGCAAAGTTAGGCCCATGTATCGTTCTTCGGTAAGGATGGCTGTAGATTAACTATAGGCCCTGAGGCATTGCAGTTTCGCATGACGACTTCTCCCCTCGACGAAAAGACGCTGCTGTACGAAGTACAGCTCGTTTCTTTTTCACTTACCAACGAGCAGCAAAACTGTAATCTATCGTACAGTTATTTCAAAGCCACGGGAGAGAGAGAGAGAGCGAGAGAGATATATTCAGTTGTATGAGAAGAGTGGAAGGATAATATATCGCGGAAGTTGCAAGGATTCGTGAAAAGGTCATTGAACCTTGGTCGATGCTGGCGCCAAGTCCTCTCGTTTCTTTGTACTTTATCTTCATCCCTCCGCGGAGTCATCGAATTGGCGAGCATTGTCGTCATCCTTGTGGTCTTGCGAAATGCACTTGTCCTTCCAAACAAACATTTGAGGTCCCCGCAACGTTGGCGGTACATTCGAATTCGCGTCACGAATTCGCTGCGGCTCAGCTGCTCCGGCGAGACAATGATCGATGGAACCGGATTTCCATGTTTTTCTCTGTGCCAACTCGCGAACGGCAAAATCGAAGGAGCCTTGCGCATCACACGATCGAGACGAACTTTTTGACGGCGCAATATTTTTTCCGCGACATTTGGGGTCACGCATGTCGAAATATCGAAATATCGGATAAATGTATAGTGGGATTGAAATTTGTTTCGTACGGTGGATTCCAATGGGGAGTCCCGATTAGAATTCAGGATACCAGCGTGACATTTTAGTGTAGGGATCCAATGCAGCGATCCACTGGATCTCTATCAGGGACAAGTATGGGAATCCAGTTGGATCCCTACGACAATTTTTGAACGGGTTAAGGGCGGGGTAAAGTACTTACATTTTTTTTTTCATTTTAAAAAATTTCATTTTAAAATGAATGCATAATACATCAAGAATATTGTGTTAAAATTTCAAGTCGATCGGAGTAAAATTGACGAAGTTATGAGTATTTGAGCGTCTATTGCTCCATGCCGGGTTTTATACCTTGGCGGCAGCTGCGCGGCGCGCTATTGTATTTTTCGACCCCGAATAAATTTCTTGATAAACGGGCCTGTTCCGGTCCCGTTATGTATATTCGAGGCATGGTGTATATTAGTATACACATTAGTCTGTACATCAGTTGAGCAGTTGCGAATTAGTAGAGCAGAGGAGCAAGCGGCGCACGACAGTAGAGAAGAAAGAGTTTTGCGTAGACAAACGCAAAAAGATGCTCTCGATCATCTTGATGGAAGCCTTTTGCTCTACGAACCTGGCATCGACGACTTTGAGTGAGTATAAGAAAATTATCGAGTTTTATTTTGAATTTCTAAAAATTCAAAGATAATTGAAAAATCTGAAAAAATTCATACGTATTCAGAAAAATGAACGAATCACGAAAAAAAATTGGGTTGCGGGGAAATTTGTTGACTAATTTTTTTTTTTCATCATTTTGTTAATAACATTTTGGAATTATTATTATGCAAAATTAATCTTTTGAGTACCTTTAATATGCATGAATTTTCTCAGATTTTTACGCAATCGAAAAGTGTTCTCAAACTTATGTGCAATGAGCGCTAAGCGACCAAACTCTTCTGCGTTTTTCAAACCGTTTTTCTGAGACTTGTCATATTTGAAGTCCGTGTGCACGATAACTCAAAATCTACTGGACCAATCGCTTCGAAATTTTGCACAGTACTTCTTCACATAATTCACCAGGTATTGTCGAGAGCTTTTTTGTTTTTTTAAATAATTACTAATTTTTCAACAACAAATTAGCCGATTTTTTAGCGAAAATCGGCTCCCAAGTGCTACGAAAAATCGAAAAAAAAAATCCTCCCGTCATTACCTCGAGAAAAATCTCCTTTAACAAATGCATTTTGATTTTTTTGTTTCAGATGATTCTGTTGCGAGTCATGGCGCACATCGCAAACCAACTTCTTTTCGAGGCGCCTCCGGGGTTTAATTTTCACTCGCTCAATTTTGAATATTTTGCAATGCAAATTTAGGAGAATGTTGTTCCAATGTTACTTCATTATATGTAAATTTTTCAATAAACCAACACTATTCGTTACGCCAAAAAAAAATCTTAAAAACATGCCTTTTTTTCGCCGAATTAATTTTACCCCGCCCTTAAATTGATCACGTTTATAGTGGATGCGCGACAATAGACGATAAACCCATCTCCATACTGCGCCACGATAGACGATGAAAGCCATTCTCAGGCATCACAATGTGCGTCAATAGCGGTCGTGCTGCCACTGATCCCATGTCGTCCGGGTCTACAGCACTACGATTTTTCCATACCCGGGCAAACTCGTCTAGTGTAGGGTCTAATCGCGTGAGAGGGAATCGCAGGTTGTTACGGCGATTCTCCTGGTTGTTGTTAATACGTAGTTATAACGCGAGAATGGATTGTTGTCGCAATCAAGTGACTCGAGCGATTTCCCGCGCTGGTCTTACCGGAGAGAGTCGCGATGCTCTTTGATTATTCGTAGGTGGAGCTCCGAAGGTGGTCCTATGCTCGACGTTGAATTTATCAGCGCGGTGATCTGGTCTCGTCATCGGGGAATGTGGGAGTGTTGTACGACTGTGGGGCTGTGATGTTTTATGTTAAAAAAAAAAAACGGTTTCTCTGTATTCCCCTTGCGCTTTCTCTCTCCCTCTCTCCCTCTCTCTCTTGTTGCTCGTGTGCTATGAGTTGTACGTGCCAGGTGTCGCGTGGGGGCGTTCACTAAACGTCAGGTGTCACACACTTCGTCGTCTCCGACTGTCACAACCCTAAGATCTCAAGTGCTTATCGCGAACAGCCTTTTGTTCCAGCTTCTGATGCTAAATACCACGAGAGTTCGCCGTGCCGAGAACACCTCCAAGGCTCCGAATTCCCGACGCTTGGAGAAGGAATAAAAAAGAGCACCCGGCGAAAATGTTCACAAAGAAAGAAAAACATCCGTTGACGCGTTATAATTTTTTTTCATTTTTCATGCCTCCTCAAGAAGAGGCGCGTCCTCATATGCGTTTATGAGGACGCTCATAAACGCATATGAGTGGTATAATAATCGCCGTGTCTAGGCACGATAAATAACGAAGTATTTTAATCGAGAAACCATGCCGTGTTTTTCCTCCCAAATGAGAGTCAGCTACTCAACGAGTCAGATCACCACAGGCCTCATCAACGGGACTGAGCAGTAGTTGAATTTCAGCCAACGTTACACGGCCCTCCATTCATTCCAGTTTATCAGACTGCCTGTCTTAAATTTGGGAAAAATATGATTTCCCAAATCACCACGGTGATCGATAAATTCTCAATTTTAACAGTGCTGGATGTCCTCGTCTCTCGGGAAAGGGGAGAACGACGAGTGTCCCGTTTCACATGAGTCACGAGTTTTTTGGCTGCGCCTGTCGATCCGGTGTACCGGTTTTCATGGAAATTTCAGATGAGTGACTCAGCCCCCTAATGACGAGTAAGTACACTTTTTATAGTTATGACCTTCTCGCAATAGTATTTCTTTTATCCATTGGATTCGTCGGAATACGACTGTTCCAAAATAGTTACAAGTGGCCGTTGCAGTTAGCTAGGAATCTGGCGGGTGGGCAAAATACACCTAGCGGTTTCCATTTTTCGACGGATCTTCTTCTTTTTGGTTTTACTCTTGCAAGTATGTCAGGATGCTTCCCGTACATCAGCCATTCACCCTATTCTTCACAACAGAATTGTTGAGTTATTTCGACGTCTGCCAATGAAATAAGAAGCTCCGAGCACGCGGGAACAATTCCTTCCAAAAGCAGGAGTTGCCTCATTGGCTTTTAAAATCTGGCTCTCCAGCCTCAGAAAGATCATGACTGTTACTGTTTCCATTGTGATCTGACGGCAGAGAGAGAGAGAGAGAAAGTGAAGGGAGGAGGAAACAGCGTTGGCGTCTCAGTGGCTTTGGTGAAGCCTCAGCAGGGGTACAGGGGTACGCCAACCGCGCGTCTCCCATTATCCCATGCTAATTCTCGGCCGCGGCTGTCATTGCCTCGGGGCCACGAGGGGGCCCTCCTGACAAGTAACACCTCTTGGCTCGTGTTCCCTCGGCGTAGGAGTCTCTCGAGTCCTTTGCCGCTGCTCCTGCTGCTGTTTCTTCTTCTTCTTCTTCGAGACACTCGACCACAACTTTGACTCGTTCTTGCCAAGTTGGAGCGCGTGTATGTGCGTACCTGTTGGGGGGGGGGGGGGGGGGGGGGTGGCGGAGGGAGCGAGAGGGAGAGAGAAACGAGCGAGGCTGCGTGCAGTCCGAAAATCAACTCGTCATGCTCCCTTCATTTTCTCTCGGACATAAAACAGCCATTTGTTAGGTCGTGTCAAGGGGCCCAGCGCGAGTCGCGCATCGCGGGGTTTCTCAGCTCAAGACTCATGTCTCTCCTCTTTTTTTTTGACTCCCGCGATGCTCTCGCAGATGCCCGATTCGATGAAAGTCTATGGGAGCATGTATAGATTGGCGATTCATTCGATCGTGCCTGTGATAATAAATATCAGCTCATAGTTCAACTCCGGGGCTTCTCTATACACGGAAGGTTGGATATCGGCATGGTATACAAGTGTTGCTCGCTGCCGCTCCTGCTGAGGGTTAACGATGCCAACGTAGCTTAGACAAAGGAGCGCAGCAACCAAGCGCCGCTTATAACTCAGGATGACCACTTTGTAAACCAAAGTACGAGGACGAATTTGGTATGCCGCATAGCCGACGCATCCAACACCGACTAACCTCCATATATATTCATGTGGCACACCAGGAGCTTGGGATGGGCCCTATTGGAATTTCTCGTCAGATGAGACTTCCATTTGCGTTTTATCGTGCGGTGGATGACTCCGATGCGTCGGCAGGACGCTCCCGCGACCGCGCTGGGTGTCCACGTATTCGCCAATGTGTACCAGCACGTGCTTTACACACCCGTCAGGATTTATCGGAGTTCGACTGGCGCCACTTGTACGCGTTTGTCAATGCGGGATTCTCCAAAAACCTACGTGACTCGAGCAGTGCCGATTTCTTGGTCACCCACACTCCCGTCACCATGGACGTTGCCAGGGATCCGAGTTTCATTGACAGAATTTAATCGACGATTTTTAGCGATGTCAAACCTTCGCTCGACAAATATAATGGGGACGTTTGGACAGCGTGGCTTATTTGCGTATTCGTCATGAAGAGGCGTGGCGACATGTGTCTTTCAGCGAATTTTTATCTATCTGTCGACGCGTGTGGTCTCCATGGTCAGGGTTCTTAACGGCTTTGTCCATGCGAGAGCCAAATCGACGGCAATAAAAGATGAAAGTTTCATTTCGGCAAGGCGCTTGACTTCCTTCTTGCTTCATCGATTCACGTTGGGACATTCCACGAGATATCTACGCGCCTCATTGGCGATATTAATTCGTAAAGTCTTCGCAAGATTGGCATACGTGGTCCACGATCGTTGGCGGTCGGATACGACGATGAGAACTAGAGAAGTACCCCAACGGGTCTGTAACGTCGAGCCTTGCGGGCGACGGCGACGATAACTCATTCAGCCATTGCGCGCGGGTTTCTCAATTAGGTAACGCGGCCGGAACACACCGCGGAGAGGAAGACACGGGTGTTTTTCGTTGGCTAAGATGATGACCGAGCGGTGGAAACGGCGCCGAGGGAACCAACGTAATTTCGTATAAATCAGGCCCGTTCTTGGCGACGAGTCTCCACGGGAGGGCCCAACGAGCCCGGCTTCTCCTGCGTACCGAAAAAGTCCGATCGTCGTGACCTTGGGGTCCGAGACTGGTGGTGCTTCTGCTTTTAAGCGGCACAAGCTTACAAAGAGAATTAACGAGAAATCATCCACCGGGCGGACAACTATTATCAACTTTCTACACAGTAGTTTAAAGTTGAAGAGTAGGCTGTATTTTTTTATTACGTGGTAATTACTCGCTGGTGAATTTACCTTTCGATTGAGTATTTGTTTGCTGCTGGTACGAGATTGGATCTTTTCGAATTTGAAAGTTTGAGGAGCGTAAAGGTATATTTATCTATTGCCGAGTGATCTTTCGATGTGGTTCATTATACCGGAATAACGCCGTTTGGGTGCACAAGTATGAATTTACGGATTTTCAATAGATAGCGGACTGGTGGCGTTATGGTGCGGTTGGTGATACATGTATTGGCAGGGTCTGTACGCCGCGGTCAAGAGTAGTTGATGCTATTAGGTCAAGTAAAATGTTCCGAGTGTTCTCCACCAGATGTCTTTAGCGAGCCATGTCTCCCAATGTGTACAACGCATCAGCCATGTCTCACAATGTGTACAACGCATTCAAACAGAGTTGTTTGCCAGTTTTATGTTTGGTGAAGCCAGTTGTGGGTTACAGCGTTCCAAAGTGGAAGTAAAAAAAGAAAAAAATGGATACATTATTCAGTACCACTACGACCAATGTGAAAAGGCGGAGCAGGCGACCAAAAAAATGTATGCTGTTTATGGACCCAATACAGTATCGAAAGCAATATCAAAGCGGTGGCTCCAACGATTCCGTTCTGGTAATATGGACGTCGATGATGAGACACGCTCTGATAGGCTAATCGTCGAAAATGTCGATAAAATCATGGCAATCGTCGAGTCGGACCGGCATGAGAGCACTCACTTCATTGCCCAGGAACTAAAGATTAGCCCGAAAACCGTTCGGAACCATTTGCGTAAAGCTGCTCTCAAGAAGAAGCTCGATGTATGGGTGCCACACGACTTGACGCAAAAGAACGTTTTGGACCGAATTGATGCCTGCGATTATTTGCGGAAACGTAACGAAATCGATCCATTTTTTAAGCGGACGGTGACTGGCGATTAAAAATGGGTCACGTACGAGAACAACAGGATTTACAGATTAACGGCCACAACAGGAACAACGGATTAACGGCCAAGAAGGTTTTGCTGTGTGTTTGGTGGGGTTAGAAGGGAATCATCCACTACGAGCTGCTCCCATCCGGCCAAACACTCAATTCGGAGCTCTACTGCCAACAACTGACCAGATTGAAGCTGGCGATCGACCAGAAGTGGCCAGAATTGGCCAATGGGAAGGGTGTCGTGGTCAAGACAACGCCCGGCCGAACACGTCTTTAACGACGCGCCGGAAGCTCCGAGAGCTAGGATGGGAGGTTCTGTCGCACCCGCCGTATAGTCCAGACCTGGCACCAAACGATTATCACCTTTTCAAGCATTGGCAGAATTTTCGTGATGGTACAAAACTGGCCTCAAGAGAGGCTTGTGAAGATGAGCTGGGCAAGCTTTTTTTACCAATAGGGACGTGGACTTCTCCAATCGTGGAATTATGAAATTGCCTTCAAAATGGACAAAAGTTATCGAACAAAACGGCGCATATTTGATCTAAATCGGATAATCTTTACTATGTTTACTTCATCGCCGAAATAAAGCGAAAAAATGATCAGAACTTTTTACTTCACCTTATATTTGATTCAAGTCTAAATAGTTATGATATTTATCGTATCGAGGATGACCACTTTCGTGTCCCAAATAAACGTTATTTGTGGCAGGTGTTACCGCATCATTTTGTTGAAAAGAAAAGTTTGTTTTGTTTAGAAGAAAAGTTTATTTTGTTTAAAAGAAAACTAAAGACATTGTTCGCTTGTCGATGCTTACAAAGGACATATGCTCTATTCGTAGGAATGTGTGAAAAGTGGTGGAAAGTATGATTTTGATTTCGATGATAAAGGGCATGGAAAGCCGTCGAAAAATGAGGTGGAAATAAACCTCTGGACGAAGGTGGGTATCGAACGGAAAAACGAATTCGCAGCAGCATTGAATGGTACTCAACAATGCATTTCCGAATCTCCGAATGCCATGGAAACGGTCCAAACGCAAAGTTTGGATCATTCCCTGGACACCACAGGTACCACGATAATTGAAAGGATTTTACAGCATGACAATACCAGACCACACGTTTATGGATCCATCAAGAATTATCTAGAAGGAATGGACATTCTACCTTACCCCTTATATTCACTAGACATTGCTCCCTCAGATTACCATTTGTTTTGTCTATGGCGACGGCCCTTTCTGGAGGGCAGCTCAGTTCCTACGAAGGAATAAGCAATCGTCTTCATAACTGGACCGCTTCAAACCCATCAGACTCCTATCAGCTTTCATTAGTCCATTTGCTGAAAGATGGGCGAAGGTTCTAGCCTCCGGTAGAGCATATTTTCAATAAAGTAACCATGATCCATTGTCTTTCAAACCAATGTCATACATTATAAAAAAAATCCATAAAGTCATACCTGTTCACCCAATTGTCATCCGAATTCACCATCTCATCGCCCAATTTGCCGGCCCGCATCTCTACTCCGTCTTCAAAGAAACTCAGAACACAAAGCGTAACATTCGAAGCGTTGATTTCGATGGAGGGATCGCACGGTATAGTTCGAGCAATTGCTCGACGAAGCGAAACGTCGATGCGAATCTTCAAGTATCTTTGTCTCCATTTTTAGGAAGGGGGTTGAGAGAAAAAAAGCTCGGACGCCTGGTCGCATACGTGCGACCGCCCGCGGGTGATCTTCCTTGTATCTCGACTTCCTCCGATCCTCGCGTTACCTTTCTAGCTCTCTTTCCCTCTTCCTCCCCTTCTTATTCCTCTTCCTCGTCGCCCGGCACACAAGAAGGAGCGCGAAGCGTTATTCCCCCTTTGCAACCCAGTGAAAGCTTATACTCTCCACAAAGTAGAAGCGTCGGTACCCCTCTCGGTACCCATATACGTACGCGCAAATACGTATATCGCAATGATCGTCGAGAACGTTGGTATTTTGTGGTGCGAGTGAAACGAGCTCACGACCGATACGGGAGACTGTGGGGGCCCCCAACACGCCAGCCGAGTTCAGCCCCCAGCTAGCAGGACACTAAAACTCATTTTCATTTTATGCAACGTTCGAACGAACGTTGGTGGTCGCGAGACCAAGATAAGATTTATCGCTTGTCTACCTCTTTGTTTATTTTCACTCACTTTTTTCGCGCAAACTGCCACGCGGATCCGTCTCCGTTGCAAAACTTATCATCGTACATTTCGATACGGTTTCTCGCGTTTCACACGATTCGACACTATCGGACAATTTTGTCGACTGGGGGGCCGTTTGTGGCGAAAATCGGATCACGAGTGTACTTCGGGTAGGTTACGGATACGGTATTGATACTTTTTGAGGACTCAGCTGCGATATATCGCGGTCGACATAACGCGCCTCGTAGCTTGCCGCGTCAGCGATCCATAATTTACCGCTCCATGAAGCTCGCGAGCCCGAGCCGTTTGCCTCTAATTTATGTGTTTTTAAAGACACGTGGAAGAGTAGCGAAGAAGCAAGACCGAGAGAAAAGACTCCGTCTGCCCTCTTGCCCTCGCCTACTACTCTGCATCGTGCACTCTTCCGATGTTGCCGCTGGATTCAATCTTTAGGAAGCTGAAGAGCCGAAAAAATGGGATCGGCGAAGGGGACTGGCGAGGAGGATCCGACATTAAAACTTCATTTTCTTGGGACAAGGATACCGGCAGTACCACTAATTAAGTGAGGGCTCCCTCAACTTGAAATACCGATATGTATGTGTATACGTGACTATCGTGGGATTTAAGCGTTATTTAATAACGCCACCCATTATATGATGGGCATTTTGGGTGCCTGGACACATAGGCGGATACTAGTCTCTCTCCTTCCCTCTCGTACTCCCGTGTATGCCACAGCTGCAAAATAATAACTGGGAAAACTCGCGCGCCGAGAGAAGCTAAAGAAATAAAACATAGGAACTTGACTACGTGTTTCTATTTCCAGAATCGCTAGGAGCAAACTTGACGCGCGTATAATTGGGGCTGCTTCGTGCGGCAAAGCCAAGAGTAAGAGAGTGAGAAGGGAAGGGGGAGCGAGAGGGGGTGAGAGAGAGAGAGAGAGAGAGCCGCGGAAGCCTCGGGGCATTATTTTGGGACTGAACTCGACGAGCACCCGTTAAACGTCTCGTTCTCATCCTTTGCTCACGCTATAAGTCGTAAAAGCCCGTCTCTGACTTCGGGACCATATCCCTATGGTTTCTTGCCGAAATGTATATGTATATATCCGGTACGTCCATCTGCGTCAGAAAATTTTCGGGCATTTATAACGCTCACCGTACAATATATAAAAAGGTGGTCCCTGTACCGAAAGGGACCTTACCACGGAGGCTGTAAGGGTTCTTTATAGAGTAGCCAATTAAAACTCGTGAGGCCCAATTTTGTATGTTAAAAAGCTGAGAAACATTCGAAATTCCTAGACACATTCGAAGTTCCTCTTTCGATAGTTTCATCGGACGATAGTGGTCATCAATTCGGAGCCCTGATTTTTTATTTCTCATAATGCTCGACGTTATCCGGAGGTCTCGGAAACGATTGATCCCTTGCAGCTTGTGCTTTTTTTCTGTCTCTTTTCGGCTGGCGCGTGATTCCGTGACTCGATAACTTTACGACGGGGGTAACTCGATAAGGATCGGTGACGGGTTGAAGAGCTTTTTGCACATTCTTGCCCTCGGACGGGCCGTATCCTCGCTCTTTCTTCGTTCCGCCGAGTTTACGACGAACCCGTGTTAGTAAGGTGAGACGAGAGGAAGAAAGAGAGAGGGAGAAGGAGGGAGGGTAGTCTCGCGAGTGGGAGCCTTCTCGGTGCTGCAGAGGCCCTTGGGAGAAGTGAGTGTTCCATACGGCTCCCATATTTCTTCGGTGCAACACTTTAAGGGCCCCCCATTGTCCTGCGGCCACGTTCCTATTACGCGTATTATGTGGATTATTGGCTCTAGAGTCGAGTTACGAAGGCGAAGATCAGGGGTTGTTTGGTCCATGCAGAATCCCGTAAACCATAAGAACAACATCGGTAACGGGTCAAGTCGTTGGAGAGCAAGACGTGGGAGATTAAGTAGAGGCGAAGAGGATGGAAAAAGAAGCAGTCACGTTAAGGGGGGAAATCACAGTAGCACACAACAAAAATAGGCATATTTTCGGGAATTCATTTTGGCTGAATAAAAGTATCAATCGAAAATCTGTAAAGTAGGTTTTATAGCAATACTAAAAAAGTACAAAATGTAATTTTTTCAATAAAAAATATTTAACAATGGCGGCTGCGCAGCATATGCCCCAAGGCGCCTATTTTTGAAAGCGTGTCGATGGCCGAAGACGTAGACTCCTTAATTTTTGACCTGGAAGAAAAAACCAAAATTTTTTAGTTTCCATATAACAACAGCTAGCGAGCTACGTAGGATTTTTTCGATATATTGATTTTTCGCAAAATGGCGCATGTTTGAAAATAAAGTTAAATTTTTAACAAAAAAAACGGCATAAAATCGTCGATAAAAAAAAACTAAGCCATATGAAATAATAAAATCCTACGTAGCTCCGTGGAGAAAGATGTTTCGAAGCTACTGTCAAAATTTCAAGTCGATCGGTAAAGATTTGCTCGAGTTATGTCTTCGGCGAGCTCAAAAAAAGTGGTTTCGAGAAAAACGCGTTTAAAGTTTTAAGTACTGAGAAACCATATGAAAATTTCATATACCTCTAATCTGCAATGCCTGCACCGTACAGTCGATTTTCGTACGCAGTATCCTTTTTCGTCCATTTTCTAACACGACTCGACGATGTGTCACTCATAATGACAATGATTTACAAATATCACTGTTTTTTATCACTATTTATGTTATATATGTATGCACGAAAGTGAAGCGTCGTGAAAAAGCGTTGTATTCAACGCAAGAAATTTGGGCACTCGGACACTTTTGCCGTATTCCATCATTCGGTATATTATTTTTAAGACCCTAAAGCACCTTTTAAGCGAAATTTTTTTTTTTCGAAAAATTGAAAATTTTACTGTGATTTTCCCTCTTAAAGTTAGCAACGACTTCCGAGACTTCTTTTCGATTGTAAATACAGGGGGCGAAGACGAGAGACTTTGGAAAAAGACGGAAAGACTTCCATCGGTGCGATGTCAATATCATCAGCCCGTCAAAACAGTTGTCCGCCTATTATCTCATTCTACAGGTCACAGTATTTATTTCCGAATTTTTCAGCCCATCCGTCCCGAGTCAATTAGCGTTACCGCCCCCCCCCCCCCCCCCCCGAGCCACGCGTTTCGCTCCAATCTTCTCGTAACAAGTTATGTCTCGGTATAACTATGATTATTTCATTAGAAACCGCTTGGAAAGGCATCGCAGTGTCTGCTCGGCGGCTTCCATATCTGCGCCGACGCTGCTGGCCACTGGGAGGTTTTCGGTAGATTTCTCAGGGAGCACCAGACGCTGAGGGAGACCGAAAACCAAAAGAATTCCCAAGATTTATCGTAGGGGCAATTACACTCCGGCTGTCCGTAGTTTGGACACGGTACGGGGATAGAAACGAGTAGGAAAAAAGAATGGTCGCGCTTTACGACACGTCTATAATTATCGGTGATTTCGAGGAAATATAGCCAAGGGATTCAACTGCGTTGTCTTTCCTTTGTTCGTCGCGTTCAACCCACCAGGCTGTGGGAATGCGCGAACGAAATTCGTGCAGTCGCGTAAATCCGGCAGTTTTCAGGATCAACCGTGCCTTCGTCCCGTGGCAATAATTAATCGAGGCTTTCGGCGTTTTGCGGTTTAATTGCCGATGTGATTTCCGGGAATAACGATCAACCGCCGCGGGATATTGTTTGAGAGACGGGCTTAGAAATTGCGTAGAAGCCAAAACTGTCGAAGAATCGCCCATTGGGGCACTCGCTGGACAATTTCTCGGATATCCCATAGCGTTGGGATTTTCAAGACTTTGCGAACGATTGCGCGGGCGGGTGAAGGTCCAACGGCATGATAAATCCCACACGTGATCCCCGTTCAGCCTTTCGCTCCTTCGCCCCGGTCGTGTGATGTTTCAACGATCGCGCTTATAACGTCGAATCCCATTCGTACGAAATTGCCTTCAATTTAGCAATTAAAAAGAGAAGAGGGCTAATAGGAGGGTAGCTAGACATCGACCGTTTGAGTGACAGCAGCTCTGAACTCTCCCACAAGATCGCGTTCTGAGTTCCAAGAGCCAACGAGAGATCGTTGCGAGGATAGCCGAACTCACGATCTCGTTGTTCGATTTTCTGCCACTTCGGATCCCGTCTCCATACGGCACCCGGGGATCACGCAGGTCAGAGTGCACACGAACTTTATCGGCCGACACACCGCACCTTCCTACCTCCCTACGTTCATTATTCGCACACATGTTGCCTCTCGTTTGCCATCAACTGCGATCACATTTTTTACTTTCACTTACGAAACGCGAAGGAGAGAGAGTGAGAGAGAGATTAGATTAGATTTATTTGAAAGTGCTCTAGGACTAGTCGTCCTCTGGCACACAATCCATGGTTACATTCAGAGAAAAGACTATACAAACAAAGAAAGAAAATGTAGTACAGTGATGTCTTACAATAAGAGTTGGAACATGGTAAAAAGGCTCGATATAATCCAATAAACCCAACATACTGCAGAAATATACAATCAGAGAGTTATGTCATCACACGCCATTACAATATTATACAAGCTAGTCCGATCTCTCAGCCAGCGTGTCAGCGAGGAGGCTTCCGAAAGCTTCCCTGCTAAGGTTAAGGCTACCTGAAGGAAGAGCATTGAATACGACCGCGGCATAGACAGAAAAAGAATGTCTCAAGTTGACGGGTTGACGAGTTGACGGCTTTGGCAACACTTTCAGCTTGTTCTTTCCAAGAGAGTGCATCATCAATCCACATGCACAAAATCTTGACAGATCTTTGGTATTCGACAACAGTCCCGCCGTTCCAAATGCTAGGTGCTCGCGAGAGATCTAGCGGGTGATTCTTCATGATTCAATTTGGATTGGTACCGGGGATTCCAATGGGAACTTCCGATTAGAATCGGAATATACGAGTGTGACGTTTCAGTACAGCGGTCCAATGCGATGACCCATTGGGTCCCTATCAGGGAGCAGGTATCAGTATGAGTATCCAATTGGATCCCTACGACAATCTCTGCACGGATAGCCATTTCGTTTTCCGTTTCTGGAACTATAAGAGTTGGTGTCGCCGATTGCAAAGAGTCTGTTCGAATAATCGGAAAATATGGTTGTCCTCGGGTGCACTGAGTACCGCAAGCATGGAGTTGAGTAACTGGAGATCGATTTCGTGACGGTGAGAACCGAGTACCCGTTGTTGCAAACATGTCATGTGCCTGGAGAGGCTTTCGTGTCCACTCAAATAGAGGACAAGAGCGTGGTATGCTAATAACAGCATCGCTGGGGTAATATATCTTAAGAGGAAATCGCTGGTTAATGTATCATGATCACTATTCCAATCACAGATCGTCATTGTATCGATGAGCTAGGAGGAAATCCATATTTATGTTTGCCGCGGTCTTTCCTGCATAGTCATCTCCGCAGCTCA
This sequence comes from Ophion costatus, assembly GCA_951751655.1. Lineage (NCBI taxonomy): Eukaryota > Metazoa > Arthropoda > Insecta > Hymenoptera > Ichneumonidae > Ophion > Ophion costatus. The sequence continues at coordinate 2,018,910 of OX632358.1, read as the reverse complement.
TGGAAAACTCTGCATTCAAGTAGTCGGAGGTTGCACGAAGATGCAAAGGTACCAAAATATGACAATAATGGCAAACATATGACCACCACCGTCTCCCGAGTTTCTCTTTCACTTTGTCCAGTGAAACGTGGGTGAGTCGGTGGCATATTTTTAAAAGGAGGCCCAAATTGCGTCTGGTTTGTGTATCTTGACAATGGCGAACGCCGAACGGCAGCAGAAAAGGATAAATCTTTCGTGAAAATGTCACGGTGGTCTGCTTTGTGGACGAGCCAATGTCGGCGACACTATAGGAATCGGTGCTACCGTGCGCATTCACCACGGGGGATCCTGCCTTTTTTTAAATTCTCTTCTCTTCCACTTTACCGTTCGTACGCACTTCTCGCTTCTTTCCTCCTCTCATCCTTCGCCGGATCGGCTGTGGATTAGAATAAGAGAGACGAAAAATCGGTCACAAAGGAGATACACGAGGTCCGACGGCCGATTCTCGAGAGGTTCGCCGATTTTTAAGATCTCATGGAGCGTGTCGAATTTCGGAAGCATCTTCGAAGTCAAGACTCGATTCGAGTGCTTCTCGAATGTCCGACGAGTAGTCCGGTCACCAATGACCATTATTATTCTCCCCCTTAGGGAATGCGGAATATTTCGATTTAATTCTCCCTACGAATCAATATCATAGGCATACGCTCAGTCTCCATAGGCGATTCATTATCCGCGCGCTTAAGGGGTTACCCCCACTTGCGATTTTGAAAAAAACGATTTTTTTTATTGCATTTTTTTGAAGTATAAGTATCTGAGAATATGTCCTGAAAATTTCATGTTGATCCGAACAAAATTGACTGAGATATGAGCGTTGAAAGAGAAGAATCCGTGAATTGAAGAACTGAAATTGAAACTTTAAACGCGTTTTTCTCACAATGGCATTTCTGAAGTCGGTGACCAAGATTACTCGAACACTAATGAACCGATCTTCTTGAAATTTTGCAGGCTTATTTAATACATAAAAATGTAGTCTTTAATCGTTCGATTTTTTTTTTCGAAAAAATGGCCGTTTTATAGCCAAAAAACGGCCGTTTTTTTTCGTTAAAATCGAACCATTAACTTTGACTGTCCGCCATTTTGTGAAAAATGAATATTTTTTAAAATCCTTCGATTAAAGACTAGTTTATACTTATATTTGACTAAATCCATCCGCATTTTTTTTTCAGATGATCCACTTCGCCGCAATGCTGGTCACCGCAAACTGTGTATATAAAAACATTATTTCATTGACGGCCATTTGCCACTAAACAATGTAATATTTTTCAATAAAAAAATTACTGAAAGTTCTTCAAGATGCGTTCTTTAAGATGGTATATTGATCGATTAAAAAAGTTTTGTAGTTTTCTTTTAAAAAATTCATGAAAAAGGCCTTTTTTTTGCGCTACAAGTGGGGGTAAAGCCTTAAACTCATATTGATTTTCGACGTGCTTTTCCGTCGTCTATGCCCCCGGGCGAGTCATCATTGGTATATGACGGGGTCTTTATGATTAGCATTGTGTGAGCGCGGAGATGAATGCGTTCGTTGTGCCCCGCGACGGCGGCGTTTTCCTCCTTTGGTACGTCAAGCGGCGTCGAGGACCGCGTTGACGACAATAATGCAACGGGCTATGCCAAGCACGCGTCCGCTTTCTTCGCTCTGCCTCCCTGCTAGGAGACCGAGCTGCGTGCTTACTTTAATAATGGTTTATTAACGGGTTATGCCTAGTTGGAATAGTCGAAAACAGCTCATTTTTGGGATTTTTAAATAGAAAATCGCAATGCCAAATTTCTACAAAAATTACGTATTTGAAAAAGTATCATCTGAAGAACACTCTGTATGTTCTTTGTGTACAAATATTTAATAATAATGGATTTACAGACGATGTCCAGGAAGCACCTCTCGAAAACGTTTTCTGCCGTTAGCAGTGCCCTTCTGAACCAGGTTACCGAAACTCCGAGCGTTCCGATGGGCACCAACATAACAGCCTATGAATCTGTCAATTTTGATACGATCACCTTGAAGCTTTTAGGGAACAATTATAAGATGCTATACTGTTAAAATATTTCGTTTTTGGAAAAAGTGATTTTTCGACTTTCACAACTAGGCACTACCCCTTAATGGAGACAATCAGGCTAGAGCCCGGGAAAACGTGTGTTTCGACAATTTCTTATGGATGCCAAGTTGATAGAATAAAAATTCTCCTTAGTGGCCTTCATCCTACATATCTTCAAGTGTCTTTACAATTTTTTTCACAAGATTTTCTAACAAAATGACGGCGTTGAAGCTGGATGGATCGAGTCACCTTTGTCCGGTAGTGTCCAGCGGCTGGTTACATTAGATACATCGTCAATTCTTCACCGATTGACTCAATTTTTTTGTGAAACGTACAACAACATTTTTATCGATGTTCTCTGGTGATTTTTCATATGTTGACCACTTTTTTCGGAACAAATGATTTACGGCGTTTTTTGCCGGGAACAATTTTGTTTTTTCAAAAATGAACCATTATATTGCAAATCGATATTTCTCCATTTCTTTAACGGACAACACAATTGTGACCCCCTGTTTTTTTGCCATTTTTCAAGAATTTTTTTTTGTGGGAAAAAAAAGAGATATTCGAAATTTTTTTTTGTTTTGTTCGTTGTTTATTGAAGATACATAAAAAAAAAATTTCAAATTTTTCACGCCCCATGGTGACGCTGGGGAAGCTCCCGCGTCAGGTACTGTTGCCTCTGCAGTGGTTCGCGGCACGCAGCAGAACTCTCTTCAAAGTCGATCTGAAAAAAAATACCGAGTGTTTTCGTTAATAATATGATATTTCGAAGAGAAGTACACAGGGATTTGAAAAAATATTGATTTTTAAAAAATAGGCACTCTTTTGAAATTAAAGGACGATTTTCGAGCAAAATTTCTCGTCGAAAATAGGCTATAACTTTTTTTATTATTGAGATATCGAAAAAATCCTATGTACTTCTTTAGATAATCTAGTTTTATTGATGCAGTCCAAATTTGAAGTCGATCGGATAAAAATTGCTCGAATTCTGCTGCGTGCCGTACTCAAAAAACTGGTTTTGAGAAAAACGCGTTCAAAGTTTTAGGTTTGTTAATTTATGCGATAAATTGTAAAAAAAATTTTTCACCTCAAATCAGCGATGCCGGCACCATATAGCTGGCCTTCAAGAAGCAAATCATTGTCCCTAGCATCTTTTCTCGAACTTGTAGAGGCTCTTCTTGCCTCTTTTGCAGCGTCTGTGAGCGAGCGCTCCGCCAGCTCGATCCGCGCTGCGTCGGTTTCAACGCAAAAATTGAAACAATTTGGGCCGATAGTTATCCCCAACGTCTCCAAAACTTTCATGAGGCTTCTCAGGCCATCATTGAATAATAATACCGCGATATCAGCTGCAATATCGACGATTTTTTTGCTCCCGGACTGACACTTGGGGGCTATTGCCCAAACTGATTTGTTGTAGCTTTCGTTGTTGTTTTGCGTGAAGCCGCCCAAACAACGCTGCAGCAAATCGTCTCTGCTCAAATTTTCGAAGACTGGCGTAAATGCCTCCAATACTTCCTCAGGAAGAGGCGGCTTATGGCGATATTCAGAAATATTACCGCGCTGCACCGCTCCACAAAATATTCAATATCTCCGAAAATAATTATTTTTTCGACCTGGGTCCAACGGCATCTTAATCTTAAACGTATTTTAGATTTTTCTAGACGGTTTTCAAAAAATTCGATTTTCTGAAGCCGCCACAGTGGTGTTGTCCGTTAAGTACTTCGAAGGCCAATGTTATCTAGAAGTGCTCGTTTCACGAAGCGCAACGCGCTGAGGGAAAAAAGACGAAGGACGAGGGCACGCTGTCGCACGAGGGATGCATACGAGGGTGAAACGTGGAGAAGCGTTTACCGTCGCCGAGGACACGATAGAGGAAACGGCGCTGCGTGCATGACAAGACCTCGTAAAGCACGATGGCAGGCGGGGAGGGGTCTGAGGGGGAGTGACACACACACACACAGAGAGAGAGAGAGAGAGAGAGAGAGAGCAAGATTAAGATCTGAGAGTCTCACGGCCACCTACTCCGATGACCAAACCGTTGTGCCAGAGACGGGATTCTTCGCTTCAACAAACCGCTCATTCTCATCCTACTCACTTTTCGGTCGTGTATAACTTGCCGGCAATTAACCGGACTAATTTCCGATACGTGTCCCCTTCTTGTATCCTCGCCCTGTGTGTTCCATCCGGGGGATATTTTACGAAATTGGTATCCGAATCGTAGGAAATCCGTGAATCTATCGAGGCCTAATTGGGGGATGAAAAATTCTCAGGGTGGTATCGTGGCACAAAATTGTTTGAGTGAACTATAATCGAAGTCCCTCAAGCAACAAATAGACGCACCAAAATACCTTTTTCTGCGTTTTTCTACGATGCTGTCGTTCTGTAAGCGCAATATCGTGCTGGGCTGCTCACATAGGTAATAAAGTAGCTAGTAGAGTAAAAAAGAAAAATGACTTGGACTGACCGAAAGGATCGTTGGGGGATGCCAAATTATTTATCAGAAAAATGGCATATTATTATTTTATTTTAAGGATTGTGTATTTTACATTGTTATTTCATTTAAGAATGATCGATTTTATATCATTGTATGATTTCGACAATTATGGATTTTATATTGCTATTTTATTTTGAAAATTATTAAATTCATATCATTATTTTAATCCAAGAATACGTTATTTTATTTTACGAATGATTCGTTTGATATTATTTTATTTAAAGAATTATTTATTTCATCGCACCAATTCGGTATAATGAAATATATTTGCGTTCCATTTTAATATCTCAATGGTCACCCATGATCGAACAATTTACTACATCCAAGCGATTTTTTCATCTGCATACAAGTTCGACGGTAGCATCCGTGCTCTCGCGCCTCTTCGAAATTCCGTCAATCGACTGACGGGAAGAAGCACCCCGCAACTTTTTTTCCTTCCTTTTATCCCGCGACTTTCTTCGACGCGTCGCCCAGCTTCACACTCCGAGAGACAAACAAATCTAACACTTTTTCGGATTCAACAGACGGAAAAATCGCGCGAATGATCGGAGCGATATTTTCACGAGATTGCGCCATTAGATCGCGATGCATCGATAAATAATATATTCGAGGGATGCACCCCGTCCCATATATATGTATATGGAAGCACTCTGGGTGGTTGGCACTCGGCACGCCGGGGTACGTACGTGCTCGGAGTGCCGAAAGAGCGCATAAGAAGAAGAAAAAAATCGTAAAACGCAAACACAAAAAAAGAAGAAAAAAAAAAGGAAGAAACATGCTAAGAACTCGCGCGGGCGCGAGCGCCCGGTGCAACCTTCCAGAATATTTGCGCCGAAAGCATAGCGTCGGCATGAGCACCAGATTGACGGGGGACCACCCCGTGGCTGACTCGCGTCGTCGAGAGAAAAAGAGACCGAGAGAGAAAAGATCTTGCCATCGTTCTCTCGACGTCCTTTTCGTCGTCTACTCTGCAGCTACGTATGTTGTTCACTGCGAAAACCTGCTCATTCGGATCTTTCGTTTTTGGGAGATCGAAAGTGCGAAGCACCAACGTTATATGCGTTTTGGCGCGCGCGCGCACACACACACACACACACACACACACACACACACACACACACACATCTACAGGGTGGCTCGAAAAGTGACGTCCCAAAAGAAAGTCTAGATGCCTCGTATCAATGCCTATCAGAATCATCTCCATGTATGTCCGATCTTTTCCAGTTTTTTCAGAAGAAAAACCTCTTTTACTTTTTCCAACTTTTCCTGTAGCATAGGTTTTTAATTTTTTCCTCTTTTGCGTACGTACTTTCCTCTTAAAAGTTTTTACAAGCAAAAGTTTTTACAATTTTAAATAGCTTTTACTATTGGGAGTCATTTCGATCAGTGGAAGTTTTTTTTTATCATTTGAACTTCAGTGACTTCCTCTGAAACTAACTTTTCAATTCTCGACGAGAATACTTATCTGAATCATCTCCATGTATGTTCGATCTTTTCCAGTTTTTCAGAAAAAAAACCTCTTTTACTTTTTCCAACTTTTCCTGTAGCATAGGTTTTTAATTTTTTCCTCTTTTGCGTATGTACTTTCCTCTTAAAAGTTTTTACAAGCAAAAGTTTTTACAATTTTAAATAGTTTTTACTATTGGGAGTCATTTCGATCAGTGGAAGTTTTTTTTTATCATTTGAACTTCAGTGACTTCCTCTGAAACTAACTTTTCAATTCTCGACGAGAATACTTATCTGAATCATCTCCATATATGTTCGATCTTTTCCAGTGTTCCACAAAAAACATTTTTTTCGACTTTTCCTATAGCATGGGTTTTTATTTTTTCCTCTTTTGTGTATGTACTTCCCTCTTAAACGTTTTTACAAGCAATTGGGAGTCATTTAGATCGGTGAAAGTATTTTTTCTGTCATTTCCACTTCAGTGACTTCCTCTGAAGCTAATTTTTTAGCTCTTGACGAAAATCTAAGTTCTTTGGGTTAGTGTTTCGATGGTTGTTCATTTATTGCTGAACGGTGCACTTCAAAACGATAACACGCACTGTAAAAAATTTCTGTATAAAAATGAATACACAAGTGTAGGAAGTTTTTGTGCGGATACCGCTTATGAAATTTCAGATACGATTTTGAAAATCCAAAACAGGTTATTTGAAAAATGAAAGTGTAGCTCCGTAATATTAATATACTTGTGCGTTCGAAAAATAATGCACGTGTAAAGAAATAATCACATCCAAGTATATTGAAATCAAGATCCATTTGCTGATATCAATATACGAGTGTGCATTCAATTCAAGAACCATTTGCTAATATCAGCATACGGGTGTGTATTAATTTCACAGAACCAAAGTATTACCTTTAATGTACAATGTAAAAAGCTTCTGTATAAAAATTAATACACAAGTGTATGATGTTTTTATGCGGACGCCGTTTATGAAATTTCAGATAATATTTTGAAAGTCCAAAGCAGTTTATTTTAAACATAAAAGTGTAGCTCCGTAATATTAATATACTAGTGCGTTTGAAAAATAATGCACGTGTAAAAAAATGTTCACATCCATGTATATTAAATTCAAGAACCATTTGCTAATATCAACATACGGGTGTGTATTAAAATTACTGATCCTGAGTATTAAGTTTATTTCAGAAGTTGATAATTAAGCCCACTGAAAATGTGACTCGTATTTATCCTCCTCGACGGGAGCTAGAGGTAAAAAAGGTGGTTTTTGTGAATTTTCTTCCTTCAACACCGGACGGCGTAAAAAGAGAAAAATTATTTCCTTCCGGATAGGCGAGTTCAAGAACTGCGACTCCGGCGTGGATATGGAGAGGTAACGGATTTGCGACACTCTACGACGCGTGCACGAGTTGCAAACGCGTCTGTTTGTCCCAGGACGATCGTAGCCGGTGGTCGGGTTATATGCCCGACCGAAGCTGCGAGTGGCTATGGGAAAGTGCGGAACAAGGCGCCGTCCCTCGGGCGCTACGTGAACTACGCGCGACCATCGGTCGTCGCGAGCGGCCGAGGTGGGTCGAGCGCGTTTTGTATTTTCAATACTCTGTTTTTTATATTTGAATTAATATACAACTGTTGTAATCTTTAATTTAAGGCACGGGTTGATGCAATACATTTTCCATAAATTTGCAAACTTTTCTTGGAAATTCCATGTTGCATCTATTAAATTCCATACACACGTTAGAATTTCATGTTCCTGTTTTAAATTTACGGTACAAGTGTCTTAAATTCAATTTCATTTACTGAGTTCGTAAAATTCAATTCCTTTGTATCTTAAATGTATTGTAAATTTCATATCTTTTTTTGCGAGTAAAAAGTCCCGAGGGCAATACGCATATAAAAGGGGAAAATAAAACAATGTTTTTTTTTCGCCGAAAACTAAAAAAGAACGCAGAACATGGGGGTCATGCGGCTAGCGATACGTGGCACCCAGATAATTTTTTTGGACGTCGCTTTTCGGGCCACCCTGTATACGCATGTGCGTATGTGTATATAATTCTTTTTCTTTTTTTTTCTCGAACGAACGAATCTTGATCCTTCTTATTGCGAGAAGGAGCAGCGAGCGTGATAAAGACTTGTCGGTGTGATGGCTGAACCGTTCGCAAGGAGGATAATCGTGGCGAGATAGAAAGAATAAAAAGATGTAAGAGGAGGAAGAATAAGAAGAACGCTTTAAAGAAAGAGATCTCAGGGGAAACTTACTCGATTACCTCTGCCCACTCGATTCCTGATTCGAACAAAAAAAAAAGGAAAAGAACGCCCGGTGTCACGACGATGGACCGAACACACACGAGGACACGTGCACACCGAACTCGCAGGTACGGCTGGGAGAGAGACGGAGAAAGAGATACAATGTTTGGTCGTGTAATGTGGAAACTAAGTAGGCCGCGGTTGAACACCGTGTGTGGAAGTGAAACCGAGGTGAGCGCTTCGGCTGCGAGGGTCGCAACGCATCGCGGTATATACGAGCCAAGCCCCTGTGCCAAGTATCCGTGACAAGAGGACTAGAGAGATTCACGCTTTGCCACGTGGAGGGACCACACGCACCGGATTTCGCGAGAAACAGGGAAACGCATATATTGGGTTCCATGGATAGTTTTGGATGTATTGATGCGTATATGTGCCTTTGTATTTTCTGAGTTCCGAAGTACAGTTGGCGGGTTTTTTTTTACGTATCAGCCGTTCCCAATTGCACCCTTTCCTATCACTACCTACCCCCGGACTTCGCTAATCCGCGGGTATGACAACGCCCGGAATTTTCGTTATGCGAAAAGTCCGAGTTTATTAGTGTCACACTCTGCCACTCGTGGCGCTACTTATCACCTAAGAAATTTCTGCCGGCCAAAAGTATGGATTAACCTAGAAAAATTTCGCGCTGCACTAAAAGTTTGATATCTCTGTGAAAAAAAAAAATATCCGGATTTCCAAGGCGGCATTTTAAAAGGGACAAATGAAGCTTTGCGTTGCGTTTTGGAAAAAACAATTTCGATTGTTTTTACACCCGGGGCGCCATTTTGAAGATGGCGGTTTTTTGGCTGTTTAAAATCGGCTGCGCGTCTTCAGGATATTTTTTTTGGCATTTTTTTTTCGAATAACCTTAAAAGATAGAGCAATAGCTATAGTTTCCTTTTTTAGAAAGTTTCGTACGATTTTTTTTCACCGAGTTATCACATTTTTTCTCTCAAAAAGACAATTTTAAAAAGATGCTGCTGATATGAGAAACTTCGAGGTTTAGAGAAAATTGCCAAAAGGAAAAAAAGTTGCGTTACATCGTATTGAATCGAGCAGAATTTTTTCAAAATTTTTGTTTCAAAATGTTTTGCTCCAACATTGAATAACATTATTTTTTTTCAATTTCTTTTTTTTTTCTTTATTTTTAGCCGCCCAAAATGTCCAACTCTTACCTCTTACTTCATCTAAACACAAGGAGGGGACATAAAGCTCCTTGTCTTTGTTTACATTTTACCTTTGTGGAGCGTAAAAAAAATTCTATTTCTCGCGAGTCGATATTCTATTTCTCTCGCGTTCTTTTTCGCTCGTCGTTTTTGTTTACATTTTTGATTCGTTGGAATAATGTGACGAGTGTCGCGCTGACAAAGCCAGTCAGTTGTGCGAAAACTTCGAACGCGAACACGTGTGGTCTACAATCGACAAGTTTTTACGCAAATTTGCTTTTTGTTCTTAAGGATGTTGAGTCCCTATGAAACATGTTAATGTTAATTGTTCGATAAATAGCTTCTTAATCGTCATGAAATTTTTACACGACCTCCTGAATACTTCATGTAAAGACATACCAAATTTTCCGAATTCTATCATCATTACTTCAACTTCCTTAAGGGTTGAAATAAAAAATGATAAGAAAATTCGGAAAATTTGGTATGTTTTTGTATGAAGTATTTAAGAGGTCGTGTTAAAATTTCACGACGATTAGGAAGCTCGTTATTAAAAAATTAACATTTTGTCAAGAACAATTTTTAAAAGAAATAAAAAAAAAATTTTCAATAAACTTCGTTTTGTTTCCGTTGCTTTCAGTATATTGTAGATATTATAAAATTGAGAGGTCAAAAAAAAACTTATTGCAAAGTTACATCAGTTTCCATAAAACAACATTTAATTTGTGAATGTTAATTGTTCAATAACGAGCTTCCTAATTGTCGTGGAATTTTTACGCGACCTCTGAAATACTTCATACAAAAACATACCAAATTTTCAGAATTTTATCATCATTTGCGATTTGGGACTCAACATCCTTAACGGATCAAAATGGCACGGAAAAATGGCAACGTTAAGATGGCCTGCATGTTTTTTTTATTGGGCTCATGAATTGTTTTATCACCAAAACATTTGTCAGCCCGAAACTAACAACTTCGGTAGAAAAAGTTTTTTTCATAACGTTCATAATTTTTAGGTTAGAATACAATTTTGTACTATTTTAGCGCTATCCAGATTGTACCACGAGGAGGTAAAGTCTACAGCATCTCCAGTGTAAGTGTGTGTGTGGGTGTGCATTTGTTTGGGATTGTTTGATAACGGAAATGACGAGTCGCAGAGACCTGGTTGTTGCTTGGATTGTTTAGGTTATCGAACAAACTCAAACGAACCCAAAAAGAGCTCACACCCACACACACACACACACACGTACACTTACACTAAAGATGTTGAAGACTTGACCTCCCAGTGGTACATTCTGGATAGCACTGAGCCAGTACAAAATGCTATTCTAACCTGAAAATTACGAACGTCGATTCCTAACAATTTCCAAAATCCAAAAAAATCACCAGCCAATCGGACGGTTTGCTGATTGAAAAAAAAAAATATTCCGATGACAAGGATCCAACGAAGCATGATCCTTGTCATCGGATCGTATGACCTCCATTGAGGAAGATCGGGATGCAGAGCTTGTCGTTCTCGTCGTAATCTCGCACTTTTCATCCCCGAAAGGCATGGATGATTGGTAAGAGCCCAGAGGAAAACGGAAGCTTATTTTTTGTCGCTCTACGTAAGGATATCGTGCGATCCATAGGGTCCCATGGATATCCGAATAAACGCGAGCTCGAGGAGCCTTCGTCGAAAATGCCTTATCAGGATATCCCGATCGGTCTGACAACCCGACGAGCCACGATGCCAGGAGGGATCAAGACTCTGGTTTGACACCCTGGGAACCCGCCGTGAGCCTCGTCTTCCCTCGCGCGTCCATCTTTCGCAAAAGAAAGAAGAAGAAAAAATACTTTCAGCGAGAAAGATCGAAAAAAGGCGTCGAAAAAGTAACAAGAATGGAGGAATTCGGGAAGGGGAGAGAAACTCGGAGAGGGGAAGAAGAGAGAGAGAGAAAGAAGTGATGATTTGGCCAGGGTGTTCGGACTCGAAAGTCTCGAAACTTTCTCAATGCTGCCCAAGATCCCCGAAAGAGTCCTCCACGTGGTCTTCATGTTCTTTCCGTGGGGTGCGATCATCTTTGAACTTCTATATAGCACAAACTCGAGGATTACAGGTTTGCGGATAAGAGAGCGAGAAAGAAAGATGGATAGAGCGAATGGGGGGGGGGGGGGTTGCTGTAAGGGGCATGAGATCTGGGCCCCTTTGGTTACTCTTTGTCTGTTATACGGCAAAGGGATGCGAGTAGTTCTCTCTCTCTCTCTCCCGATCCGAGATCCTTCCGCTGGTTGCTGATGCGCGGACACGTCTTTCTCGGACGAATGAACGGACGAACCAGAGAACGAAACGGATGAACTAACGAGAGAGAAGCACGTCGCTCCGGTTCCCACACGCCGTTAATTGATCGATTCGAAAATCTTGGTGATCGACCAGTGATCCCGACAAGAATCTTTACTTTTTTTTTCACGAAACCCAAAAGGAGCGAGACAGTCGCCTCGATCTTCCTCGTTCGTGGGGATGACTACTTTTCGTTGTGGTCAGCGTCGTCTTGTCATCATCATCATCGTGCAGTCAGGAGCGTGGATGGGCAGAGCCTGGTACAGTACTACATAATCGCTGGAAGGTGAAAGAAACAAGAGCAAAAAAGTTGGGCCAGAGAGGGGGGGGGGGGAGAAAGAGAGAAGAGGAAAATAAGGAAGAAGATGCGCGAGAGGGGACAGCCGAAATATTTCTCAAGATTATGACGTCAGGCTGCCAGTTAGTCCCGGCTTACCGGTGTAATCCTTCTCGTAATGCTTCGCCCTCTCTTTCTCCCTTCTCCCATCGCCCCTTCAATTTTTTTTCTCTCCATCGCAGTCACGTCTTCCTCTCCCGAGAAAGTCCACGGTCTGGTGTTCATTCTGCCGTTTCTTTTTTCTTCTCCCTCATCTTTCGTACCGAAACACCTAAGAATGAACAGCCGGCGTGAACGTTCAGACGTGGGACGCCGTAAGAGGGCACTCGTCGAAGGAGCAACGCGCGGAACAGCGCAATGCTGATCCCATTGTCAATGTGCTGGCATGACATACTCCCGATGAACGCTCGTGTCCTTTTTTTCGCCCCGAAGCCTTTTTCTTCCTCTCTTCCTGCTCCGCTATGTAAACGACTCAATCTTCGCGTTCACGGATCATATTCAGCGTATTATAGGGTCATTAAGGCGTTACCCCCACTTGTAGCGCAAAAAAAGGCCTTTTTCATGAATTTTTTTAAAGAAAACTACAAAACTTTTTTAATCGATCAATGTACCATCTTAAAGAACACATCTTGAAGAACTTTCAGTAATTTTTTTATTGAAAAATATTACATTGTTTAGTGGCAAATGGCCGTCAATGAAATAATGTTTTTATATACACGGTTTGCGGTGACCAACATTGCGGCGAAGTGGACCATCTGAAAAAAAAATGCGGATGGATTTAGTCAAATATAAGTATAAACTAGTCTTTAATCGAAGGATTTTAAAAAAATATTCATTTTTCACTAAATGGCGGACTGTCAAAGTTAATGGTTCGATTTTAACGAAAAAAAACGGCCGTTTTTTGGCTATAGAACGGCGATTTTTTTTTCGAAAAAAAAAATCGAACGATTAAAGACTACATTTTTCGGTATTAAATAAGCCTGCAAAATTTCAAGAAGATCGGTTCTTTAGTGTTCGAGTAATCTTGGTCACCGACTTCAGAAATGCCATTTTGAGAAAAACGCGTTTAAAGTTTCAATTTCAGTTCTTCAATTCACGGATTCTTCTCTTTCAACGCTGATATCTCAGTCAATTTTGTTCGGATCGACTTGAAATTTTCAGGACATATTCTCAGATACTTATACTTCAAAAAAATGCAATAAAAAAATCGATTTTTTCAAAATCGCCAGTGGGCGTAACCCCTTAAGGCAGGATTCTACTTTGAAACTTTGAAAGGCTAAATTGGATGAAAACACCCACCTGGAACACGTCGAAGGCATATTATATGGCCCAGGCATCGCTGATTGAGGGAAAGATAATTTTTTCTACGATTTATCACTCACCAAAACTTTAAACGCGTTTTTCTCGAAACGACATTTTCAAGTACCGTGGTCGTGATAACTCAAAAAGTACTGAACCGATCCTTATGAAATTTGGAACACATATTCTATATGTGTGTACCAACCGACCTAACTACAATCAACTTAAAATTTTGATTAGAACTATTTTTTTATTGCAAAAAAAGACCCAAAAAAATCGCATTTTTTTTTTTCGTATTTTAGCCGCCATTTTGTTAATTTTGCACGTATATAAAATATTCTAGTTAGGTCGGTTCCTGAAGACATACTGAACATGAAACTATTTGATTTTTTTGTTTCAGACCATCCGTCGGGAAGATTTCACGACCACGGCAACGGTACCTGCTTTTCGAGGCGTTGGCTTTAAACATATTTTACGTGTACAAAAAATGAATAAAATACATTAAAATTTTTTTTTTATGTACTTAAAGAGTGTATTTATTGAACAGTTTAAACCCCATATCGATATCTTTAATAGTATTCTCAGAAAAAATTCACGAAAATAGCGTTTTTTTCATGGTTTCAAAGTAGAATCCTGCCTTAAAGTTTCAATTTCAGTTCTTCAATTCACGGATTCTTCTCTTTCGACGCTCATATCTCAGTCAATTTTGTTCGGATCGACTTGAAATTTTCAGGACATATTCTCAGATACTTATGTTTCAAAAAAATGCAATAAAAAAATCGATTTTTTCAAAATCGCAAGTGGGCGTATCCCCTTAACGCGATAGGCCACGATCCTGGTACCGCGAATGACAGCGGTGATTTTGTTCTCCAAACGGGCGGGATATAAATATCCGTCGAGAGGCGAGAGGGGGGGGATATCAATTGTAAAACGATGATGATGGGATGATGTTGGAGGATATTCGTTGGCATCCTGACGTTTACTCCAAGTACATGGGCTATTTGCTTGTTTTTTTTTCTTTTTTTTTTCGATCGACGGACAGCCGGCCAGTTTCCATTGATCAAAAACAATCGCTCGTCAGTGAGAACCGGAGCACCGGAGTCGCGTATTCAAAGCTAACGAATGTCCCGAATCACGGCGATATCCAGCGGACGTGAGAAAGTCACACGCGTCGAACGAAACTTCGGATGTGTGTCCGAGGCTAGGGTGCGAAAAGAGAACGGTTAATTATACGAGAATGGCCCTGTCGGATTGAAATTCGGCACACGAGTTGAGCAATGGCTCGTTAGCTATGGGCGTTGAAATTGATGCGGGTATACAGATATTATCGAGGATAGAAGAAAAGGCGACAATCGTCCAACCGTGTCGCGCCGTCTCGAAATAATCTTCACGGGCTCATCTCCCTGTTAAGTGTATCGGGCGTATATCTCATATCCTATCCGTTAATTTGTCCTTCATTTTTCCCTGCAAGCTGCTCGTTTGATCTTGGATTCCCAGTGTTTTTCTTCATTCCAAAAAGGGAGAGAAACAAAACAACGATGAAAAAAAAAAAAAAGAAAAACGAAGAAACGCTCGAAGCGGGGAGTGTGCCCGGCGCCTTTGCGCGAAAGGTCTCGCCGCACCCTTCTTCTTCTTCTCCTTATTTCTCTCCCGCTTCTCTCTTTGTACTTTCATACCCGGGTTCGTGTGCGTTTCTTCACCGAGAATTCTCCACGGCGAGGATACTCTTCTGGGTCGGTGCACACACCAGAGCTGATTATTAATAACTGCCCCGAGGGCCTTATACGTGGGCACGACGGACTCTCGAGCCCGGCAAAAAGAGAAAGAAAGCAACGAAAAAAGGAAGAAGAAAAAAAAACACGAACGAACGAACGAACGTACGAAGCAACACATCGTGTTTTCTCAGGTTCGAAGGAGCATCATCACCGCACTGTGCACACCTAGTCGCGTGTGTAGTACAAGAGTCTCGTGTGATTGCCACGATCATTGCCCGATGACCTTTTCCATACGCCTGGTCGCTTCTGCTCCACAGTTTGTAAGCAGCATCGATGCTGATGGCGAGTGCGAAGAATCGCGCTTGGTACCTAGAGAGGGAAAGAGAGGGGGCAGGAGAGTTTTGACATTCCGAACACTTCGCACGAGTCCTGCAGTTTTATTCCGGATATTCGAGATCTTGAGGTAAGATTGCTCTCGCTCTTTTTTTATGTTCTGAAAGAAATCCTTGTTCCTTCTGTATTAGATTCAATATATCGCTTTTAAAGAAACTTGCCACGATCATGACGGTATCAGTATTGGTTCACGTATTTTTTTGTCCTTTCCGTTCAGGAGACTTTTGCTGTAGCTCTAAGGGGTTACCCCCACTTGCGATTTTGAAAAAATCGATTTTTTTTTATTGCATTTTATTGAAGTATAAGTATATGAGAATATGTCCTGAAAATTTCAAGTCGATCCGAACAAAATTGACTGAGATATGAGCGTTGAAAGAGAAGAATCCGTGAATTGAAGAACTGAAATTGAAACTTTAAACGCGTTTTTCTCAAAATGGCATTTCTGAAGTCGGTGACCAAGATTACTCGAACACTAATGAACCGATCTTCTTGAAATTTTGCAGGCTTATTTAATACATAAAAATGTAGTCTTTAATCGTTCGATTTTTTTTTTCGAAAAAAAATGGCCGTTTTATAGCCAAAAAACGGCCGTTTTTTTTCGTTAAAATCGAACCATTAACTTTGACTGTCCGCCATTTTGTGAAAAATGAATATTTTTTAAAATCCTTCGATTAAAGACTAGTTTATACTTATATTTGACTAAATCCATCCGCATTTTTTTTTCAGATGATCCACTTCGCCGCAATGTTGGTCACCGCAAACCGTGTATATAAAAACATTATTTCATTGACGGCCATTTGCCACTAAACAATGTAATATTTTTCAATAAAAAAATTACTGAAGGTTCTTCAAGATGTGTTCTTTAAGATGGTATATTGATCGATTGAAAAAGTTTTGTAGTTTTCTTTAAAAAAAATCATGAAAAAGGCCTTTTTTTGCGCTACAAGTGGGGGTAACGCCTTAAAGAAACTTGCCACGATCATGACGATGTCAGTATTGGTTCACTTATTTTTTTTGTCCTTTTCGTCCAGAAGACTTTTGCTGTAGCTTTAAGGAGGTACGATCACTTCCACGGGGTTAAAAAGAGTCTACATTTATTTTACCCACAGCTGCTCTGATTGATGTTTACTTATGTTGATTATTCGTATTATCGATCATAGTGTGCCAAATTTTGTGGCAAGTGGTGGATTTATTGCTCGCGAACAAATGAAAAATGAAAAATTAGATTTTCAACGACTCGATAGTAATCTTCGTAATAATAATATTAACATATCTGCCATAAAAACGGACTAAAAAGACAAAAAACAAACTTTCTTGTAATGTAGTGCTTTGACTATACGGTGAAGATAGATTTTCTTATTTTTCACAATTTCACAAATGAAAAATGAAAAATTAGATTTTCAACGACTCGGTAGTAATCTTCGTAATAATAATATTAACATACTTGCCATAAAAACGGACTGAAAAGACAAAAAACAAACTTTCTTGTAATGTAGTGCTTTGACTACACGGTGAAGATAGATTTTCTTATTTTTCACAATATTTACTATATCTAATCTATGGAACTTCAGTTTTCCAACGGGTTTTGTTGGATACGTGAGCAGAAAAACCACGATCATCGCACTTCCGGTTTACGGTCTCCATAAAACGACGTGCTTCGGTATCTCAAAGTGCCCGACTTTACAGTTTTATTGCGAAAAAACTAAACGGTCAAAATAGCTCAGATTTTGGCAACAGATGCATAAAGTATTCGTCAAAATCATATAAAAATTTCCAATCCGAAAGTTGGATTCGTAGTAATGATCGTACCTCCTTAATGGCAGAAGATCGAAACTTTCGTCGTGAATGATTTATCTTTCATATTTGTCACTCCGAAGAATTTCGCTCCGTTTTGCCGCAATTTATCATCAGCTTGCATCGAATATTCGGGTGATGGCAATTTTCTCACGGTTGCTTTTATAATGACACTGGAATGTCAGCTTGAACGTTGCTTGCTTCCGATAATGGAGGCATTTTTCAGTAACTTTAAGGTGCTATATTGACCTACAGGCCAAAAATAGCCAAATTCCGATTTTTTTCTGGTAAACGGTTGGCGAAAAAGATTTTTTTGAACACAAAATTTTTAATAAAAAAAACCAATAATAAACATTTTTTGATAAAAAAAACCTCCATAGCAAGACGGCGGCTTTCAGACTGATTAGTAATGTTTTTACAAATGTTGTTTCAGATCTTATTTACGATCACAACCGTGTACTCCGTGAAGACTCCTTTTTTCGAAGACATTTTCAATCGTTAAAAAAAATGTAAAAAAAATAAAAATAAACGTTGAAAAATTTATTTTCTGTTCGTAATGATTGCTTTGATTTGACATT
>OX632358.1:1988500-1996000 GCA_951751655.1 Ophion costatus | reverse complement strand
CGTCAATGAAATAATGTTTTTATATACACGGTTTGCGGTGACCAACATTGCGGCGAAGTGGATCATCTGAAAAAAAAATGCGGATGGATTTAGTCAAATATAAGTATAAACTAGTCTTTAATCGAAGGATTTTAAAAAATATTCATTTTTCACAAAATGGCGGACAGTCAAAGTTAATAGTTCGATTTTAACGAAAAAAAACGGCCGTTTTTTGGCTATAAAACGGCCATTTTTTTTCGAAAAAAAAAATCGAACGATTAAAGACTACATTTTTATGTATTATATAAGCCTGCAAAATTTCAAGAAGATCGGTTCATCAGTGTTCGAGTAATCTTGGTCACCGACTTCAGAAATGCCATTTTGAGAAAAACGCGTTTAAAGTTTCAATTTCAGTTCTTCAATTCACGGATTCTTCTCTTTCAACGCTGATATCTCAGTCAATTTTGTTCGGATCGACTTGAAATTTTCAGGACATATTCTCAGATACTTATACTTCGAAAAAATGCAATAAAAAAATCGATTTTTTCAAAATCGCAAGTGGGGGTAACCCCTTAAATTCCCGCCTGGATGTCCCGATACTCTCATCAGAAAAAAATACTGGAAAACCTATCTTTTTTTCCAAGTCCATGCAGACTCGTCAGGTTCGACCTAAAAATCAAGCGCTTCGTAAAGGACCACCTCAATGTTGACCGAATGAAAATTTGACGGAAAGTTTCTCCACGAAGAGCGTTTCGACAATGTATGCGCGGGATGAATACTTCTCAGGTATTTAGAGAAGCAAGTGGTCGAAATTCGACGCTTGGTTGAAATTCGCACCAGACTCTCTGTATAGCGCGCCGAGGAAGACAATAAGATGCGAGAGAAAACGAATTCAGCAAGTGAAGATTATTATAATAATCTCAAAAAGGCGAGCCGTGACCTCAGTGAGCTCTGAGACTGCACGTAATGACGGGTTACGGTCTCAGTCTCTCTTCTCTCCTCTTCTCGTCCTCTCTCGCTCTCCTCTCTTTCTGCACATCCGATGTGGTTTTTCGGGACCGAAAAGTTTTTTGCGAGTCGCGACACGCGGCGACAAAACGTTCTCTCTTCTTCGCGAGTCCCTTTTGTAGCCTCGGGTACGGGATCCTCCTACTCTTCCTTTCTTGTTTTTCTTTTTGTTCGCTCTCTTCGTATCCGCACACTGGGAGCACCAGGCACATAATTAATATCTTGGGATCGCTCGCGCCACTCCCACTCTCTCGGTTATTTGCCTCTGCCGCCCTCGTACGATAATCGCCCTCCCTCGAGCTTCGGACAACGTTAACCCCTTCGTTTGATCAAAGAACGAGAAAGCGCGCTCTTTAATCGCCCCAAATGGCTTGATTCGAACGCGAGATATTGCGCAACCTACTGGATTCGTGGACTCGTAACAATTTGCAAATAATGCATTTTTTTTTGTTTTTGGGAAATGTGATTCATTTGTTGTGTCAGTTGGAGCTTATTTTCGTTGTATTTTGCCGCTTGGTGGCGCCACGTCGATTTTTCGCGTCGTTCGCACACGTCATGCGGGAAAATGTTATTTTCTATTTTTGAAGTAGCATTTCGGCTGTTATTTTGATAAAGCTGTGTTCTTTTAAGGATGTTGAGTCCCTATGAAACATGTTAATGTTAATTGTTCAATAAATAGCTTCTTAATCGTCATGAAATTTTTACACGACCTCCTGAATACTTCATGTAAAAACATATCAAATTTTCCGAATTCTATCATCATTACTTCAACCTCCTTAAGGGTTGAAATAAAAAATGATAAGAAAATTCGGAAAATTTGGTATGTTTTTGTATGAAGTATTTAAGAGGTCGTGTTAAAATTTCACGACGATTAGGAAGCTCGTTATTAAAAAATTAACATTTTGTTAAGATCAATTTTTAAAAGAAATAAAAAAAAATTTATCAATAAACTTCGTTTTGTTTCCGTTGCTTTCAGTATATTGTAGATATTATAAAATTGAGAGGTCAAAAAAAAACTTATTGCAAAGTTACATCAGTTTCCATAAAACAACATTTAATTTGTGAATGTTAATTGTTCAATAACGAGCTTCCTAATTGTCGTGAAATTTTTACACGACCTCTGAAATATTTCATACAAAAGCATACCAAATTTTCAGAATTTTATCATCATTTGCGATGTGGGACTCAACATCCTTAATGTTCGTCTAAGTTCGCCTTGTGATTTTTTAAAATTATATTTTCGATTAATTAGAGGACACATCTTGAAATATGATATTAAAATTTGACAAGTAGATATAATATTTTTATGAAATATTGTGGTGCGCTGACTTTTTGTGCAGCTGACAGATGAGCTTTCCATCATTGGAATTATTTATTCTAAATATATTTATTTATTCAAATTAAAATCTCTTTAATATCGCGCAACTACGAAATTTTTTATTTAATCCTAATAAATCTTTGATTCGGTTTCATCTGTTCAAAAAACAATTTAGTCGAATTCACTAAATGAACCCGAGTCGAAATTTAGACCCTCCTTTGAATGCTCGAGAACCTATTTCCTTTGTAACGCACAGACCGCCGCCCTCCTTTGACTCCCCTTGAACCTATATGGAGAAATTTGCACCGTTGGCGACCCTCCTTTAGCCCTACTAAACCTTCTATTCAACCTCCTGAGCCTCCTTTAGGCCTATGGGCGGAGGGCAGCATATTGAAGTAGGCTTAAAGGAGGGTTAGTAGGGTCAGAAGAGGTTTAAAGGAGGGCTAGGAGGCTCTGCGAGCCACCGTTGAAAGGAGTCAAAGGAGAGTTAGTAGGGCGAAAGGAGGTTTAAAAGAGGGTCTGTAGGTTTGCGTAAGCATTAAATCAGGCTCACTAGGGTTTAAAGGAGGTTCAGATGAACCTACTAAACCTCCTTTGAGTGAAAAAGTCCAATTTCTGCCACTTTTGGAGGTTCAGTAGGTTCTGATATACATGTTTTTGAGATTTTCATTTGAACCTCTTGAACCTCCATTGAATGACAAATTGGGATCGAAAGGAGGTTTAAAGGAGGGTCTAAATTTCGACTCGGGAATCTGTTTGATTTTTTTTTAAATTTAAATTATACAGAATACACCTGAGCAATTAGTCAAGTCCGCCTCACGCTCCGTCGAATCTTCGTCGCTCACTTCCGACCCGAAAGCGCACGTAACACGATCTCAAATTGTTTCCCGGCTAATAAGGAAAAATAATGTTCAAGATGTTGGGTAGACAGCCGTGAAACGACAAAGTCGAAAAGAATGGCGGAATTCGGTAGAAAATAGTCTGGGAGTGTTTGGGTGGTCATTTCTTTTTTCTTCTCAATGCTCGCTGGTGTCAAGACGCGTCAGTGGGAACACGGTAGAGCCATTCGTGCGTTTTGAGTCAATTAACCGAAGCTGGAAAGAGCGAAAAGTACCCGAAGGCTGCAGAAGGTGCGGGAGGTTCGGAAACGAGGCTCGTCTTTATTTACGAGTGGTTAATCCCAGCAGGCTGGTGTCGGAGGAGTAAATGTAAGATAGGACGAGACGACGACGATGGAACACCGGACAGTCGCGCATTTTATTTTTTCTCTAATCGCGATCGATATATCTCGACACTTCCGGAAGCTGTCTGTCTCTTCCGTGGCTCTCTCTACGCCCCAGGCTCGTAGGAAGACCACAGGATCCCAAAATCCGTCTGGAAGAGAGGAAGAGAGGACTAAGAGCCGAAAAAGGGCAAAGATTTGTATCGTGGACGTTTTCGAGTCACTGGGCACGCTGCGCGCTCCCTGGCCTCCGATTACGATCACTTTTCTACCCTCGGTGTGTCCCAACAACGTCCATCCGTGAAAGCCACTAATTGTTCGTCGCAAAGGTAAACGTTGGGTCAAACAAACAAAAGCAACGATTTCATGCCTCTTGAGTGTAGCCTCGGCTCGGCGCGAAAAATAAATATACTTTCGCACGAAGGACAGGCTTGAGGTCGAAATAACGCCGAAGAAAAAAATGTAGATCGGGTTCTTCCCGTGGCCGTTTTATAGCCAAAAAACGGCCGTTTTTTTTCGTTAAAATCGAACCATTAACTTTGACTGTCCGCCATTTAGTGAAAAATGAATATTTTTTAAAATCCTTCGATTAAAGACTAGTTTATACTTATATTTGACTAAATCCATCCGCATTTTTTTTTCAGATGATCCACTTCGCCGCAATGTTGGTCACCGCAAACCGTGTATATAAAAACATTTTTTCATTGACGGCCATTTGCCACTAAACAATGTAATATTTTTCAATAAAAAAATTACTGAAAGTTCTTCAAGATGTGTTCTTTAAGATGGTATATTGATCGATTAAAAAAGTTTTGTAGTTTTCTTGAAAGAAAATCATGAAAAAGGCCTTTTTTGCGCTACAAGTGGGGGTAACGCCTTATGTCAAAAAGCAGCGACACAAATATGAAATGATAATTACAGTGGGGTTTTAGTGATGTGATTCAAATCGATTTTTAAGATAAACCTACCTCTTTTGAGTGATTTATCCTTTTTTAAGATAAAACGTACTTTTTTTAAGGTCCACTCATTATGTATATCTATCCATTTTGTTTAGGAAATTCAACGTACAGAATGGGATGGAATCCATCAAGTGTCGGATTTGGTTCGATAATGTGGGAATCCTTTATATTAGGATTCAACTTGGATTACATTCCAATGGGGAATCCCGGCGAGAAACCGACTTTCGAGCATAAAGTTTTAGTGTAATGAGTCATCACCATCAGGAATTAGGGATAAGTATATGGGAATCCAATTGGATACCTATGACAATTTCTTGATCATTTTTACAGATGATAACAATTCGATGGTTAAGGATGTTGAGTCCCTATGAAACATGTTAATGTTAATTGTTGAATAAACAGCTTCTTAATCGTCATGAAATTTTTACACGACCTCCTGAATACATCATGTAATAACATACCAAATTTTCAGAATTCTATCATCATTACTTCAACCTCCTTAAGGGTTGAAATAAAAAATGATAAGAAAATTCTGAAAATTTGGTATGTTTTTGTATGAAGTATTTAAGAGGTCGTGTTAAAATTTCACGACGATTAGGAAGCTCGTTATTAAAAAATTAACATTTTGTTAAGAACAATTTTTAAAAGAAATAAAAAAAATTTATCAATAAACTTTGTTTTGTTTCCGTTGCTTTCAGTATATTGTCGATATTATAAAATTGAGAGGTCAAAAAACAACTTATTGCAAAGTTACATCAGTTTCCATAAAACAACATTTAATTTGTGAATGTTAATTGTTCAATAACGAGCTTCCTAATTGTCGTGAAATTTTTACACGACCTCTGAAATACTTCATAGAAAAACATACCAAATTTTCAGAATTTTACCATTATTTGCGATTTGGGACTCAACATCCTTAATTCGTACTATATTATTTCAAATGTACGAATGCACGGTTTCCCGTGTAATTTCTCATTACAGTAATAGCGACACTTCCAAAATTTATATCGTGAACGCAGGGTCTCTCATTACTGCTCGAAGTTAAATACCCGCGAGGCTCGGGTTGCCAGGCTGGAAAACACGTTCTCCATCCTACTGCACACCCGTTGTATCGTGATGCTCCAACAGATCGTTAATTTCCTCTTTTTTTTCGTACATTCATCTTTATCACGGATGCAAGGGTGGCCCGCGAAATAACGAAAGCAATCCGGGGGACACGGGTACATTTAACACGAAAAAAAAATCCCGCGTATCTCAAAAAGGGTGTGAGAAAGTGTCACCGACATTTTTACGACTTTCGAGAGCGCCACACAGAGTGTAGTGCGCGAGGACGGGAGGAGGAGAACATTGGTTTATTCGTACTTTTTGGAGCTTCAGCTCCCTAACAGCACCGAGCCGTCAAATACATTACAAGACATACGATCGTCTTTTCACATAGTTCTTTTTCTTAATTATTATTTTATAACTGTGACTGGTAATATTTTGAAAATAAAATGACATTGACTTAAATTGTAGCTAGAATGAAAGAAAAATGAAAAAAATATAGGATCAAAGAAAGAGAGTGAGAAAGAGCATTGTTGTTGAAAAAAATATTGTCAAATAATATAAACTTAAATTACAGCTAGCATTGAAAGAGGCGATAAAATTTTAATAAGACACACGAATAGAGCCAGAGAGGGAGAGAGAGAGAGAGATAGATATCATTGGTTTATTGGTACTTTGCAGCTTCAACTGTCTAAAAGCACCACGTCGAAAAGTACATTCCAAGAGCATTTATACGATCATTTATTCAAATAGTTTTTCCTAATTATTTTATAACTGTGACTGAAATGATTGAAGAAATGAAATAACACACTTTAAAATAATACTTAGAAGGAAAGAAAACGAAAAAAGAAGATAAAATTAGAAGAATAAAGAGCAGGGTGAAAGAGAAATGTCATATAAAAAATAAAATAATATAAACCAAAATCAGACCTAGAATGAAAGGAAAGAGAAGAGCAAATTGACATATAAGAGTGACGGAGAAAACACACTCTTGAACTTCAGCTGTTTAAGGGGAGGTACTTGAGTAAACGGCGAGAGAAACAGATAAGCTTCGGGAATTGTTATCTCAAAACCTAATGTTTCGATTGGATGCGAATTTTGTTTTAGTGGAAAATATGTACATTGCGGTATGTTTAGGAATTTTTCGAAATGAATTCGTTGGCTGGAAGCGATTCAAACGCGATTATCTGGAAACATAGTGTTCAACGTCGGTGCCAGATGAATGTCAAAAACGGCTTGTCCGATTTTGTCCAAATTTGGATACAATATTCTTCGATAGTTTTTCATGTTCGCCACGTAGGATTTTTTTTTTAATTTTCTTTTTTGACGGAATTGCGATCGTTTTAACTTAAAGTTCGTTTTCCGTTTGCAATTTCCGACGATTTTGGTTACATAAAAACGCAATGGTTCAATAAAATGAAAAATCCCTACGTGGCGAGCGAGAAAAACTATCGAAGAATATTGTATCCAAATTTGGACAAAATCGGACAAGCCGTTTTCGAGATACATCTGGCACCGACTTTGGAAAGTATGTTTCGAGATAATCACGTTTGAAACGCTTCCACTCAACGAAATTCATTTAAAAAATTCCTAAACATACCTCAATGTACATACTTTCCAATAAAAAAACCCGGATCCAATCGGAACATTAGTTTTTGAGATAACAATTCCCGAAGTTTACCTGTTTTACTCGCCGTTTACTCGGGTACCTCCCCTTAAGACCTTGCTGAAAAATAATACATTACAAAAGCATTTATACGATTGCATATTCACATAGGTCTTTCCTAATCATCATTTTATAATTGTAACGAGTAACCAGAATCTTTTCTTTCCATGTACACCCTTGCGGGCTTTTTACATTTGCTCCTTTCTTGCTTTCCTTCTTTCTTTACAATGCTTAATTGTAACGAGTACCATTTAATTATGCTGTTTACTCGGTATAATTTAAAATTGCACCTGGAATTAAGGGG
>OX632358.1:1893757-1988300 GCA_951751655.1 Ophion costatus | reverse complement strand
TTTAGACCCTCCTTTAAACCTCCTTTCGATCCCAATTTGTCATTCAATGGAGGTTCAAGAGGTTCAAATGGAAATTGCAAAAACATGTATATCAGAACCTACTGAACCTCCAAAAGTGGCAGAAATTGGACTTTTTCACTCAAAGGAGGTTTAGTAGGTTCATCTGAACCTCCTTTAAACCCTAGTGAGCCTGATTTAATGCTTACGCAAACCTACAGACCCTCTTTTAAACCTCCTTTCGCCCTACTAACTCTCCTTTGACTCCTTTCACCGGTGGCTCGCAGAGCCTCCTAGCCCTCCTTTAAACCTCTTCTGACCCTACTAACCCTCCTTTAAGCCTACTTCAATATGCTGCCCTCCGCTCCCCCCCCCCTTCTCTCCCATCCGCAGTTCACCGATATTCCAAAGAAGGGATAATTATAATTAAAAAATATTTTCAGTTACACGAAATAATTTATAGTTGTGCCAATGTATGTATATGTTTCGAATTAATAAATCAATCTTATAATAAATAATCAAACATCATATTTTTAATTCACACATACAATTTATTTTTCAGATATAGCTTGACCCTACAGAACCTCCTTTGGATCCAATCGTTCATTTTCCTTCTGCTGTGGATTCAAAGGAGGTTCTGTAGGGTACAGATAGGACTTTAGGCCAAAACGAGGTTGTGTAGGTTCACGCAAGCCGAGCCCATAGGCCTAAAGGAGGCTCAGGAGGTTGAATAGAAGGTTCAGTAGGGCTAAAGGAGGGTCGCCAACGGTGCAAATTTCTCCATATAGGTTCAAGGGGAGTCAAAGGAGGGCGGCGGTCTGTGCGTTACAAAGGAAATAGGTTCTCGAGCATTCAAAGGAGGGTCTAAATTTCGACTCGGGTGCTCCAGTTAAATCGTTAAGGATATTGAGTCCCCAATCGCAAATGATGATAAAATTCTGAAAATTTAGTATGTTTTTGTATGAAGTATTTCAGAGGTCGTGTAAAAATTTCACGACAATTAGGAAGCTCGTTATTGAACAATTAACATTCACAAATTAAATGTTGTTTTATGGAAACTGATGTAACTTTGCAATAAGTTTTTTTTTTACCTCTCAATTTTATAATATCTACAATATACTGAAAGCAACGGAAAAAAAACGAAGTTTATTGATACATTTTTTTTTATTTCTTTTAAAAATTGTTCTTAACAAAATGTTAATTTTTTAATAACGAGCTTCCTAATCGTCGTGATATTTTAACACGACCTCTTAATACTTCATACAAAAACATACCAAATTTTCAGAATTTTCTTATCATTTTTTATTTCAACCCCTAAGGAGGTTGAAGTAATGATGATAGAATTCGGAAAATTTGGTATGTTTTTACATGCAGTATTCGGGAGGTCGTGTAAAAATTTCCTGACGATTAAGAAGCTATTTATTGAACAATTAACATTAACATGTTTCATAGGGACTCAACATCCTTAAACGCGTTTTTCTCGAAATAAGATGTTTTAAATTTGCTGACGTTGTCACTCAAAGAACAATTATCCGGTTGACTTGAAATTTGAACTGAGAACTCTTGAATATATTTACTCTACAATGACGTAGGATATTTTTGATTGGATGATAATTGACGATTTGGCATTGAATAAAATGTCCACTTTATAGGCAAGAAAATAGACTTTTTTTATCATAACTATGCGATTCTGTTATCATGAATCATGTCAGCAATGGAGGAACTTTTTTTGCTGTCTCGGCGGCATACCCTGCCAGCGACACCGGCGACTCGACGTCTCAGAATTTTTTTTCGAATAAATTGATCCAAACGAGCCCGGCAGAGCAATGAATTTTCTCTACCCGCGGGTATAAAACGTCCACGGATTTTCGACCAGCCGTCGACTTGGAATCGAGGGTATTTTCCTACACGTGCAAATATGCGCAACCGCGGATCGGCATGGGAATATATTTGGCTGCCTATGTGCGTATAGGAGTGTCGTCGTCGGCATCGGTTCTAAGGCAGATATAGAAGTGGTGACTTCGACGTCGTCCTTTCCGCTGGAGAAAAAAGCCGCGATGTGAAGACTCGTATAAATAATAATGTGACGAGCGGGCGCGAGAGAGAGGGGAAAGAGTGGAGGAGGGAGAGAGGACGAAAGGATGTTGAATTAAAAAAATCGTTGCGATGACGACGGGGTTGAGAAGGGGTGTGTCATGGCGGATTGCGCCGCGTGCCAGAGACCATCGCTTCACAGGGGGCCCGCTCGGCGTCATCGTCGTCGTCCCTCGACAAGGAATAGAGAAGAACTAAACGCGCGGTCGAAGGAGAAAGAGAGAGAGAGAGGGTGAGCCCTCCCGTTGGGAGACGACGACGAGAAACCGACAACCATGTCATATTATTACCATATCTGGATACACGCGAATGCCTACTCGAGAAACAGATTACAGATGGCGGTGCTGTCGTCGCAGGTGTCATGGCTGTTTACATATTTGGAGGTTAACCCACGAATTTTCGGTACGTTTACATATTAAATTTAATTATTTTCGTCTCGAAAACTCTTCGGAGATCGGAACGTACCGTAAAATCGTCGCCGCGTTTCAACCTCCCACGTTTTCACCAGACTCCTACGACTTAAGGGGTTACCCCCACTTGCGATTTTGAAAAAATCGATTTTTTTTATTGCATTTTTTTGAAGTATAAGTATCTGAGAATATGTCCTGAAAATTTCAAGTCGATCCGAACAAAATTGACTGAGATATCAGCGTTGAAAGAGAAGAATCCGTGAATTGAAGAACTGAAATTGAAACTTTAAACGCGTTTTTCTCAAAATGGCATTTCTGAAGTCGGTGACCAAGATTACTCGAACACTAATGAACCGATCTTCTTGAAATTTTGCAGTCTCATTTAATACATAAAAATGTAGTCTTTAATCGTTCGATTTTTTTTTTTCGAAAAAAATGGCCGTTTTATAGCCAAAAAACGGCCGTTTTTTTTCGTTAAAATCGAACCATTAACTTTGACTGTCCGCCATTTAGTGAAAAATGAATATTTTTTAAAATCCTTCGATTAAAGACTAGTTTATACTTATATTTGACTAAATCCATCCGCATTTTTTTTTCAGATGATCCACTTCGCCGCAATGTTGGTCACCGCAAACCGTGTATATAAAAACATTATTTCATTGACGGCCATTTGCCACTAAACAATGTAATATTTTTCAATAAAAAAATTACTGAAAGTTCTTCAAGATGTGTTCTTTAAGATGGTACATTGATCGATTAAAAAAGTTTTGTAGTTTTCTTTAAAAAAATTCATGAAGAAGGCCTTTTTTTGCGCTACAAGTGGGGGCAACGCGTTGAAAGATTATTTCGCACGAGGCAAATGATCGTTCATTCGGAGCAGCCGCACTGCGCCGGAATGTGAGGTTAGATGTTGCCTGGAGTCACTGCCGAACGGGGTGCATTTTTTTTGGAGATTATACATTGACAGGCTGATAATTGCTTGTGATAGAAAATTGCAGCGAAGTCTTACCAATGTTCCAAAAGTAGCCGGTTTCAGTTTTTACTGCGATGTTCAACAAACGATGTGTCACTAGTGAAAAATATTGTTAAAATCTGATATAAAAACTCGAGACACTGGCCTTTGCACGCTATTATGTCGGACGTTTGGCTCGGGCGTATGGTGGCGTGGATTTTCAGGGGCATGTCGTAGTAAGGGTTCAACATCGAGATTCTGATGAAAAACAAGTTTTCTATGTATGTAAAAAAAAACACGTTTTCTGTGTAGTTGAAAAACCTGTTTTCCGTATAGCTCAAGGGATATACATGACGACATCGGCAGAAAAAAGAATTGAAAAATCAGTCAGATAATGATTAAGGCTAATGAGACTACGTAGGCATGGAGTTCCTACTGAAGGGCTTCCTTATAAACGCGGGTGGGTTGGCGCGCCACGATTTATGTGATATTCGTATGAAACAAATTGTGGAGAAATTCTGCGAGAGCTTCTTTTTATAGTTAAAAAGACAACATTTTTAATTGACAGGCTGAAAGAATATTATTTCGGTTGGCAAATTCTTCATTGAGGGATGTCGAGAAACTATTTATGGAAAGAATGGTACGTTAGATTGATTCGGGGATTATTTATTTTGTCGAACTAACGAGTACTCGGAATAATCAAATATTGTAGTGTTTCATCTTAACGGGTCTTCATAGACTTGAGGCCCAAAAAAATGAGCGATTTTTTATATTTTTTTTCGGACTAGGAAATTAGAACGGTGAGGTCAGGATTTTGCAGTTAAGGGGCCAGTCCGCTTTGAAAATTTCAAAAGATCGATTTTTTGAAACTTCACTAAACTAGTATAAACTTCAAACGCGTTTTTCTCGCAACAACGTTTTCAAAATCCAGCTCCATGGTATCTCTAAAACTAATAAACAGATTCTCTTGAATTTTGAACCACACAGTGTAAACATCCCTCGATGGTTTAAAATTTTTTTATTTTTACTCTTTTTTTTTGCGAAAAACGCGTTTTTTTACTTTTTTCCTTTTTCGTCTGCCGTTTTTTTTTAACTTTATATCCGAGGGTCATTTTGTAGCTTGTGTCATACTGAGTCTAATGGACTTTGATTTTTTTGTTTGAGACAAGCCGTTGCCGAGTTGTGATGGAGCTGCCTAGCCCACCTATTTTTGGGGCGTTGAGTATAACAATGGACTCTTGGTTTGGCCGAATGCGCTGTAGAGAAATAAGTTCGTTTTTCGAAGAAAAAACTGTTTTAATCATCCGTTATTAACAAATGAATAAACATGTAATAAAATCACCGAGACACACGATAAAAATGTTACAAACTAAGCACCGTTTCATAAAACATAGTTCCGAGAAAAATGCAAAATAAAAAAGGGTAAAGCGCCGCGGGACGGTGCGCCGTTGCGCAGTGGGCGTCCCTTCGCTGAAATCATCATAATTCAATTTTTGAAATTTTTCCACAATCTTCGTTGCAATTTACAGTTGAGACCGAACGCTACAAAACTATGCAACGAAAAGATCGTATTTGAAATTTCAAGCTTACTTTACAAGCAGGCCCCTTAACGTTTCGTCTGCTCTCTGGGAACGAACATCTTCATTGAGCCAAGTAATTTTTTCTATACGCGTAATAGATACCGTTTCAGCATCGCATTCTAACTCTTCCAGCTTAAGGGGGCAAATCACAGTAAAATTTTCAATTTTTCGAAAAAAAAAAAATTTCGCTTAAAAAGTGCTTTAGGGTCTTAAAAATAATATACCAAATGATGGAATACGGCAAAA
The DNA here is from genome assembly GCA_951751655.1 of Ophion costatus. Lineage (NCBI taxonomy): Eukaryota > Metazoa > Arthropoda > Insecta > Hymenoptera > Ichneumonidae > Ophion > Ophion costatus. The sequence continues at coordinate 1,983,021 of OX632358.1, read as the reverse complement.
GTGTCCGAGTGCCCAAATTTCTTGCGTTGAATACAACGCTTTTTCACGACGCTTCACTTTCGTGCATACATATATAACATAAATAGTGATAAAAAACAGTGATATTTGTAAATCATTGTCATTATGAGTGACACATCGTCGAGTCGTGTTAGAAAAGGGACGAAAAAGGATACTGCGTACGAAAATCGACTGTACGGTGCAGGCATTGCAGATTAGAGGTATATGAAATTTTCGTATGGTTTCTCAGTACTTAAAACTTTAAACGCGTTTTTCTCGAAACCACTTTTTTTGAGCTCGCCGAAGACATAACTCGAACAAATCTTTACCGATCGACTTGAAATTTTGACAGTAGCTTCGAAACATCTTTCTCCACGGAGCTACGTAGGATTTTTTATTTTATATGGCTTAGTTTTTTTATCGACAATTTTATGGCGTTTTTTTTGTTAAAAATTTAACTTTATTTTCAAACATGCACCATTTTGCGAAAAATCAATATATCGAAAAAATCCTACGTAGCTCGCTAGCTGTTGTTATATGGAAACTAAAAATTTTTGGTTTTTTCTTCCAGGTCAAAAATTAAGGAGTCTACGTCTTCGGCCATCGACACGCTTTCAAAAATAGGCGCCTTGGGGCATATGCTGCGCAGCCGCCATTTTTAAATATTTTTTATTGAAAAAATTACATTTTGTACTTTTTTAGTATTGCTGTAAAACCTACTTTACAGATTTTCGATTGATACTTTTATTCAGCCAAAATTAATTCCCGAAAATATGCCTATTTTTTGTGTGCCCCTCTTAAGGATGTTGAGTCCCAAATCGCAAATGATGATAAAATTCTGAAAATTTGGTATGTTTTTGTACGAAGTATTAGGAAGCTCGTTATTAAACAATTAACATTTACAAATTAAATGTTGTTTCATGGAAACTGATGTAACTTTGCAATAAGTTTTTTTTTTGACCTCTCAATTTTATGATATCTACAATATACTGAAAGCAACGGAAACAAAACGAAGTTCATTGATACATTTTTTTTAATTTCTTTTAAAAATTGTTCTTAACAAAATGTTAATTTTTTAATAACGAGCTTCCTAATCGTCGTGAAATTTTAACACGACCTCTTAAATACTTCATACAAAAACATACCAAATTTTCCGAATTTTCTTATCATTTTTTATTTCAACCCTTAAGGAGGTTGAAGTAATGATGATAGAATTCTGAAAATTTGGTATGTTTTTACATGAAGTGTTCAGGAGGTCGGGTAAAAATTTCATGACGATTAAGAAGCTATTTATTGAACAATTAACATTAACATGTTTCATAGGGACTCAACATCCTTAATTCAAGCATGAAATAACGTATGTACAGGCACTACGATTTTGTAATATTAGCAAAATTATATGAGTGAAATTAGCTGGGGCGAGTCAAATTTCTCGACACCAAATTTGTTCACGAAACTTGGTATATTCGTTTAATCTCGACGATAATAATATTGTCACGTTGTGGAGTGGGTGATTATTTTTGTATCGATGTATTTATCGGTCAAATTTCAGGAGTCTCTCGAGTTTGAAGCGAAGGAAGAGAGGGCGAGAGAGAGAGGGGGGGGGGAGAGAGTAAGACAGAAATGGGAGAAAAAACTGCTAACGATATTTCTTTCGTGTATATATATATATATATATACCTCGGTAAATCCCCACGGCGCTTACGGGCGTAGGAAGTATTCTCAGGTGAATTTATTCAACGGGTTTTACGAAGTGATGACGCGGTGAAACATCTATAATCGTGTGGCTCGTGGCCGGTGCTTTTATCTCTCTTTTTCTCTCTCTCCCTTCATTCTCACTCTGATCCATCTCCCTCGCTCTCCCCCCTCTTTTTCCCTCTCTCTTCGTCTTTCTTTCACGAGGGATCATTGTAATATAAATAGGAATTTATCGGCGTCGCGCGGGCGTTAGGTTAAAAGGTTTACGTTTATTAATTTTGCGCTAATCCCGTTGGCAGTGTCCTGTGGATTCGGAAACATTTAAACGAAAAGGTAGGCAAAAAATACGGTAGAGAATCCCGAGGTAATATTGGCCTCCCGGTTGGCAATGGCGCCTAATGAAACGACGAGAATCGGCCCCGCGAGACGTCTTCTTTTTCACTACCCTCCATCGTAATCACATTTCCATTCGCGATACGTCTCTCGGCTAAATTTGCTCAATTAGCAATACCGTATGTCACACAAGGGTGAATGGCCCTTTGATCGTAAAGTATACGTTTTTCGTCTCTAGTCCCGTGCAGAAATCACTCGGGGAGTCCCCAGATCCGACAACATCCCTATAGGGTTTTGATGGAGACACCGCACGTAGGGAGTCACCATTCTAATCCAAGTGGATTCCACGCTGTTCACCGATTGACGTTGGTTGAGAATTTCACATTTGAAATTTTCAACAGGACTTTCTTGGATCTCCAAAAATAATATTCTTTCGTGATTCGGTGGAAAAATTTGTTGGGGAGGCTCAAGATGAATCCCCATATATAGAGTGCACTGAGCGAAAAGTGTAATACGGTTAACACAACTATAAGCGAAAAGTATACGTAATCATGCGAGCTTGGTGGCGTGTTTGACTATCTAGTATCTCCGAAATTACTATACACCATTATAAAAGGCTTTACAAAATCGATATGATTAATTCAGCTGTATCACAAAATCGGCGCACAAATACTAATTGTGCTAATTGCGCCGCATTTCCAGTAGGCGTACATATTATTATGATTCGTGTAAGCTTGTATCCGGACGAATAACATATATATAATTGTCCGGATAGAATGTGTTAAATTGTTAAGGCGTTACCCGCACTTGTGGCGCAAAAAAAGGCCTTTTTCATGAATTTAAAAAAAAAAACTACAAAACTTTTTTATTCGATCAATATACCATCTTAAAGAACACATCTTGAAGAATTTTCAGTAATTTTTTTATTGAAAAATATTACATTGCTTAGTGGCAAATGGCCGTCAATGAAATAATGTTTTTATACACACGGTTTGCGGTGACCAACATTGCGGCGAAGTGGATCATCTGAAAAAAAAATGCGGATGGATTTAGTCAAATATAAGTATAAACTAGTCTTTAATCGAAGGATTTTAAAAAATATTCATTTTTCACAAAATGGCGGACAGTCAAAGTTAATGGTTCGATTTTAACGAAAAAAGGCCGTTTTTTGGCTATAAAACGGCCATTTTTTTTTCGAAAAAAAAAATCGAACGATTAAAGACTACATTTTTATGTATTAAATAAGCCTGCAAAATTTCAAGAAGATCGGTTCATTAGTGTTCGAGTAATCTTGGTCACCGACTTCAGAAATGCCATTTTGAGAAAAACGCGTTTAAAGTTTCAACTTCAGTTCTTCAATTCACGGATTCTTCTCTTTCAACGCTGATATCTCAGTCAATTTTGTTCGGATCGACTTGAAATTTTCAGGACATATTCTCAGATACTTATACTTCAAAAAAATGCAATAAAAAAATCGATTTTTTCAAAATCGCAAGTGGGGGTAACCCCTTAAGACAATTCACCGTACAGAATGCGATGGGACCCGTCAAGAATTAAATCGGATCTTGTTCGATAACGTGAGAATCCCCCAGGATTCGATCTGAATCCGTACAGTCGACTGCAACGTGGAGTCCCGATTAGAGTCCAATGTACGAGCGTGATATTTCAGTAAGGGAGCCAATGCGACGGCCCTTTGGATATCTATCAGGAAGGAGGGACAAGTATGGACATCCGATTGGAGCCCTACGACAATTTCTGCACGGGTTCCAACCCAAACTCGCGCTAATTCTATTTGTAATCTCGCACGAAAGGAAACGAACCTTAAGGCGTTACCCCCACTTATAGCGCAAAAAAAGGCCTTTTTCATGAATTTTTTTAAAGAAAACTACAAAACTGTTTTATTCGATCAATATACCATCTTAAAGAACACATCTTGAAGAACTTTCAGTAATTTTTTTATTGAAAAATATTACATTGTTTAGTGGCAAATGGCTGTCAATGAAATAATGTTTTTATATACACGGTTTGCGGTGACCAACATTGCGGCGAAGTGGAGCATCTGAAAAAAAAATGCGGATGGATTTAGTCAAATATAAGTATAAACTAGTCTTTAATCGAAGGATTTTAAAAAATATTCATTTTTCACAAAATGGCGGACAGTCAAAGTTAATGGTTCGATTTTAACGAAAAAAGGCCGTTTTTTGGCTATGAAACGGCCATTTTTTTTCGAAAAAAAAAATTGAACGATTAAAGACTACATTTTTATGTATTAAATAAGCCTGCAAAATTTCAAGAAGATCGGTTCATTAGTGTTCGAGTAATCTTGGTCACCGACTTCAGAAATGCCATTTTGAGAAAAACGCGTTTAAAGTTTCAACTTCAGTTCTTCAATTCACGGATTCTTCTCTTCCAACGCCGATATCTCAGTCAATTTTGTTCGGATCGACTCGAAATTTTCAGGACGTATTCTCAGATACTCATGCTTCGAAAAAATGCAATAAAAAAAAACGATTTTTTCAAAATCGCAAGTAACCCCTTAAAGTCAATAGTCACACGTCCAGACTGTTTATTGTCACTTTCGCCGGGATATCAGCGATAAGAGAACGAGTCGAGTTCTCACACTCGTCCAATTAATCTTCGCACACTCATCGGCGCCAATGATGCTCGTGCAGTTGAACGAGCGGTACCGGTAGATAATCGAATGGCTCCTCCGTCCGGGTGACATTATCGCTCGGGGGGGGGGGGGGGGGTTATTGTCGAGTCCGGGAGTAGTCGATGCATTTCCAAAAGGCTCTCGAGGCGCGCGTTCACACGCGAGCGAGAGATAAGGTAATCTCGTGGCTGTTGAGGGCATTGGAGGATGCTGCGAAGCAGGGGCAAGTGAAACTGGAATCGCCGGTGAGAGCTATAACGAGGTTGAGTCAGAGTGACCACCGTGGTAGAATCGGACACTTCTGTGCGTGCAACAAAATTTCGTATCCCCCCTCCATCGGGGTAAACATTTTTCCGACTCAATCCTTGAAGATGTCACCGCAGCGGTTGATCGGACGGCTCGAATGAAATGTCAGATGAGCCGAAAACCCAATGGTCCGGCAGGAAATGGAGAAAACTATTATTCCCGTTCCAATGAAAACGCACCTCCGTTCGTCATTTCGGTTTCATCAAGCTCATCGTCATTACGGATCGGCCAGGCGACAACCGCGGAAAGAGGCGAACGGAGACGACTTTTTTGTTTTCACACTAGTGACACGCGGGAAGTAGGGCAACATACGCGGGACATAAAAAGCCTCGCGACCGCAGTCTGTAACGTGTTGCGGATGAATCGCTCACGGGTATACGAGAAGTGCGATTTCTTTCTTTCTTTTCCTTGCCCCGAGGCGAAATTCGCGTTCGTTTCGCAAAAAAAGTGAGAGGCATGGGTGTCTCTCGATTTTTTGCGGTCCTGCGGCTGCCCTCGGGAACACCGAAACCGTGGCAGGCATGCAGAAAGAACGGATCCAATAAATAAAATCTTGCTCGGTGTGCGAGGACGAAAGACTTTTTTTTTTTTCGCCACCACGAACCACGACCAAGTTTGTAGCGGTGGTTGATTTTCTGTCCCGCTCGATCCTCCCGCAACGTCAGGGGCGTGTGTGTGTGTGTGTGTGCTAGAGAAAAAGTGGAGGAGGAGGAGAGGGAGAAACGTAGAGAGAGAGAATCTCCCTGCCCTCTTTTTTTCTAACATAGGATCGTCGAAAAGCAAGCAAGTTCAAGTGCGTGGGCGCATCGAGTGTTGGCCCGTGTCGCGCGAGTCACCACTCTTGGCTGGACCCCGAGGCCTCGCGCCGTCCGTCATCCTGTCCGCCCGTTCGTATATTTCGTACATCTCTTCTCTCGGTCCCGGACACACGAAGCGCACGCGTTTCTTCTCTCTCTCTCTCTCTCTCTCTCTCTCTCTCTCTCTCTCTCTCTCCCCCTCTCATTCTTGGGCCTCTCCCTCCCGCCGTTTCTTTAGCTGTGATGCATTCCGAGTGCTCCATAGACGGCACCTACGCTCGTGTTTCACGGCCAACTTTTTCCCCGTCGCTCCCTCTATATACGCCTATATAGGGCGATCACTAAAAAAGTGTAGGAAAAATTCACCCGAGTTGCGAAAAAGCGAATGGAAGATTTCGCAGCCGGAGGGTTTTTTCGACGGGCACACGAGACTGGCGAAAAATAATCAAAAAACCCAATGAGAACTTGAGATTTTTTAAGGACATCGCTATAGCGAAACGTATTTGGAATCCTACTGGATTCAACGGTGTGCCCCGATAAACGCCGTTTCCGAATTCTTACCACAATAGAATCGAAAATATGCGAAAGGGGACGAGAGAAATTACGGCGTGTTAAAACATAACCGGTACGCTTCGTAAGCGTGTATGTTTGTGGTAATATGTTGCAGTGAAGTAAAATAAAAAACAAACAATTATTACAGTGGATTTTCAGTGATGCGAGGCAAATCGATTTTCAAGATATTCTTTTTTAAGTAATTTATACAGATTTGAGATTATACTTTTTTAAGATCCACTCATTTTGTAAATCTATATATATGTATATATAACTACTATATACTAAAAATAGTACTATATTTACTATATAGTAAGATTTACTATATATATATATATATATATATATATATATATATATATATATATATATATATATATATATAGTAAATCTTACTATATAGTAAATATAGTACTATTTTTAGTATATAGTAGTTAGTATTTAATATATAGTAAATATAGTAAGTAAATATATATATGTAAATTTGTAAATCTATATATATATATATATATATATATATATATATATATATATATATATATATATAGTTTAATTCAGCATATAGAATGCCATTGGATGCATCAAGTATCGCATGCTGATCGATAATGTGAGAATCCTTCAGCACTCAAGTTGGATTCGTACATCCAATGGGAGATCCCGATTAGACTCCAATGCAGGAGTGTGACGTTTGAGAACAGTGATCCAATGCGATGACCTATCGGCTCCCTATCAGATAGTGAGGACAATGATAGGAATCTATTTGAATCCTCGCGGCAATCTGTGCGTGGGTGGGTATTCTTGTGTTTGGAAGAAACGCACACTTTAGAAGATTTCGGGTTTGTTTGGGCATCATCGCGCCAAAAAAAGCCTGGCACGATGGTGCGAATTTCATAAGATTTCATACGATGATACGTTATTCGTAAATACTTGAACAAGATGCGATGTGGAAAGAATAATTTCTTTTTTTATATTACTTTACATTTATCGATCTCTCCCTCACCCTTTCTCTCCCGCGGTATTATATGATAATATACGCGGATCCTTAGAGTTTATCGCGCGGGTGGTCACTCGCAAAAGCGCTAAGGAAACGATTATTCTTTCCCGTCTCAAGTCCCAAGGAAGGGCCGATCGTATATCGGCAGGTACAACTCCGTTTCGGACTCGTATGGAGACGTTACTTGTATACTCCCTCCTCTTGGTGTGCAAAATACACGAACCTCCAGCGTAGTGGACGACGTAACATTGGATAAACTCGAATTATACGAGGTTTTGGTACGAGGTGCACTGTGAGCCCAGGTGTGATACAGGAGAGATTGAGATAGTGCGAAAAGACAAAGCGAGAGAGAGAGGTAGAGGTAGAGGTAGAGGTAGAGGTAGAGGTAGAGAGGTAGAGGTAGAGATAGTGATAGAGATAGAGATAGAGATAGAGATAGAGATAGAGATAGTGATAGAGTAGAGATAGAGATAGAGATAGAGATAGAGATAGTGATAGAGATAGAGATAGAGATAGAGATAAAGATAGAGATAAAGATAGAGATAGAGATAGGGATAGAGATAGAGATAGGGATAGAGATAGAGATAGAGATAGAGATAGACATAGAGATAGAGAAAGAGATAGAGATAGAGATAGAGATAGAGATATAGATAGAGATAGAGATAGAGATAGAAATAGAGATATAGATAGAGATAGAGATAGAGATAGAGATAGAGATAGAGATAGAGATAGAGATAGAGATAGAGATAGAGATAGACATAGAGATAGAGATAGAGATAGAGATAGAGATAGCGACAAAGATAGAGATAGAGATAAAGATGGAGACAGAGATAGAGATAGAGATAGAGCTACAGATAGAGATAGAGATAGAGATAGAGATAGAGCTACAGATAGAGATAGAGATAGAGATAGTGATAGAGATAGAGATAGAGATAGAGATAGAGATAGAGATAGAGATAGAGATAGAGATAGAGATAGAGATAGAGATACAGATAGAGATAGAGATAGAGATAGAGATAGAGATAGAGATAGAGATAGAGATAGACATAGACATAGAGATAGAGCTACAGATAGAGATAGAGATAGAGATAGAGATATAGATAGAGATAGAGATAGAGATAGAGATATCGTTTATGCATATCGTAGATTATCGTGGAGGATGAGGTACGTAGGCAGTTTGGGTATAAGCGGACCCCACGATATCTCAGCAAATTAATCATCATTTAATCGCCAAATCGGGTCTCTTCTTATACGCATATTATGACGTTGCATTTAAGATACGATAGTATATCCACGCAAACGTGGGTGTAATTGAGAGCGAATACGAGAGGTAATATTTCCTCGTGATCTGGTCGAGGATCATCGATGTCATCAAAATGTAGAACAGTAGAGATTTTGTAAAATTAACCACTCTATTGTTACCTTTCTGGAAAATCGAAACCGTCCATTCTTGATACTTGTGCAAAACACCCTTGCATCACTGTGGTACCAGTAGAAAATCGAGCGATAGCCCGGGACAGCGGGTTACCCTCGACATTATTTAAAATCAAATTGGCCTACTAACTACAGTTGTTATGAAGGGTTTAAGATACAATTTTTTTCAACGCGAGTGTTGGGATGACGAGGTCCGGATTTAACACACAATCAATATAGAGCCTTGTCAATATTGAGGTGTTTTATTGAAAAATATTGTTAATCGATTAGGTTATTGCTATTGGACAAAGTGCTACGGTTACTGCAAGACTTTTCGTACGATAAAATGAAAATGTTCGTACGATAAAATGAATGTACGAAAAGTACGATGTTCGTACTTTTCGTACGATAAAATGAAAATGTTCGATTTTCGAGATACTATTTACATCGTTTCGTGAAAGAATGTTTCGAGGAAAAACGTAGAAAAAAAAAGATAAATATAGATGATACTTGATGAATATCATCTACGCTGCTATATTCGCAAGCACTGGGCTCAGGAGGCTTGCCTTGATATTAATTCTCATGATTCATTGTAACCTTTTAATGTTTGTGTGGGTAAAAAATGTAGTCACTCAAATCAAAACTGTTCGGTGTTGCCTGATATTCTTTAAAGGGCTGAAACGAGTCTAATCTCAATGTGGATTTTTCGTTATTATGTTTTAGGTTTATGGATCGTTTATCATCTAATATTTGGATATATATATGATAAAATTATTTCACCGACGTTTAGGTATTTTTGCCGTTTTTAAATAACGAATTATGACGAGAAATCGAAAGTGTTTCGGGTACCCAAACTTTTTTTTCATCCTACCTGTTCTTCCCCTCCGAATTCCCATACTATTGGTTAGTTTGGTAGTCCATCCGATCCAGCTACATCGATTTTTTTCCCTACCTTTTTATATCTTGACTTATATCCTCGTAATCCCCCTCTCATCTTTTTCCTGTTCTTCAGCATTTTTTGCCCGCCCGTCTATTTTTTTGTTTACACCACCCAATAGTTCCATAAAATATTCTCCGCATTCCTTCATCGTGATATATATTTATCTGTAGTTTTCATAATCTCTGCGTGCGGCCCTTTCTCCCCCCTATCTGCCGCTCTTCACTTATTAACACTAATACTTTGGCTTCAGACATTACTTCGCTTTTTATTTCATTTGTTTTATTTAATTTGTTTTGTTTGTTTTCTTTAATTTGTTTGTTTGTTTTATTTAATTAATTGTTTGTTTTATTTAACTTGTTTTATTTAATTAATTTATTTTATTTTATTTGTTTTTTGTGGTGCTGCCGTATAGAGGAAGATTTTTCGTAAATGTTTTTGCTTCGAGATTCGAATGGAATGGTCGATGAAACGGTACGGACAGTAGAGAAATGACATTTGCTAAAATGTCTGTATGTGTCTATAAACATAGGGAAAATTGGGTAAGGATCTGAAAATCCCCAACGTCTGAGCGAACTGAAATTTGGCACAAACCTCCCTTTTAATATTTTAAGGTAACCCCTAAAGGGATTTTTGGCGACGCGCAATAGTTTTTGCGTTTGGGTTTGGGTTTGTTTGGGTTTGTTTATGTATTTTTGTTTCGACAAAGCGGAGAGCGCGATAACATATATATAGGCATGAACGGAGACGTAGCGTTACGAAAAAAACTTAAACATTGAAAATATCAAAAACTATTGCGAGTCGCCAAAAATCCCTTCAGGGGTTATCTCAAAATATCAAACGGAAGGTTCGTGCAAAACTTCAGCTCGATCGGAGGTTAGAGGGTTTCGGAACCTTAAACGGAAAATCGACGAACGTTTTTAATTTGAAAGGAGTATTCGTTTTTATAAAAGTGATTGCTTGCGTAATTTTCACAATTTTTGAGTTATCGAGTTACATTTTTTTATAGAAATACCCTATCGTACGGTATACTCGGGTTATACTTTACGGAAATCGGTGATACTCTGCAGATTTTGAGAGCATTCAGATTTTTCAGAAAATTTGTGCACGGTGTAAATTTCTCAAAATTTCAGTTATTCGAATAATTTTTTGGGCATAAATACAGTATTACAGTAGAAATGTCTTAATTTGATTTTAAAGGTGTTAAAGGTTTCGATAAAATGAAGTGAAGTTCTCAACCATGAGATACTCGAGTATTTTTCTACACACCAGTAAGGTATGATAGAAAAAATGAAGTGATTCTATTTAACTGGAATAAGAAAAAAAGTTTAGATTTTAGCCATCAATGAGAAAAACGCGTTTAAAGTTTCAATTTCAGTTCTTCAGTTCACGGATTCTTCTCTTTCAACGCTGATATCTCAGTCAATTTTGTTCGGATTGACTTGACATTTTCAGGACATATTCTCAGATACTTATACTTCAAAAAAATGCAATAAAAAAAAACAATTTTTTCAAAATCGCAAGTGGAGGTAACCCCTTAAACGTCGTGCGAAGATCGCAAGCGCGGAAGGGATATAAATTTCTATGGACCAATTAGGGTACTCGGATCACTGGGTATCGAGGTGCGGACAAGCCGTGCCACAGGATGGAGCGCGCGGAAGGGTTTTCTGAGCGCACGAGGCAGCAGGAGTTTCCAAAAATCTTGAGTGCGCGAAAGAGCGAAGGAGAGGGAGAGAAGGAACGTGTCGACGGGGCCTGATGCCCGGGACGAGTGGGGAGAGCGGAGATCGGACGAATAGAGGGGGCAGGGGCCTCTATGGGACTCATGGTGATCCAGTGATGCGAGGAGAAGGAGTAAGAGGGGAGGGGGGGGGATCTACGATGCTGCGACAACGGGGACCACACGCACGCGCCGCCCACAGATACCGTATCACTCGGGCTACAAACTCGACGTGATCTGCATGCGCATGTCCTCCTTCATCACCGAAAAAAAAGTCTGAAAAGTTAGAGCCAGCGCAAACACAAGGGAAGGAGAGGAGGAGGGTGCCTCGCGTTAAGGGGAAGATATAATTCTCGTTTTTCTAACTTTTCTCCCTCGTTCCTTACTCGCCACAATATCCTCGTACGACTTCCACGACACACCGGGCAATACACTCGATCTTCCGTTTCTCGCCTATCTTCTCGTTCCTCTCTGGTTAACTACCCACGAGCAGCATTTTTGTCCGGGGATTGATTTGTCGCGATGCTTTTCTGGTCCTCACCTCGGACATCCGATAAGAAGCTGCAAGGTTGGGTGTCGAATTTTTCGATCTACCCCGCCCCCATTCCTCCACCATCTCTCGGGAGCCTTCGAAGCTGCTTATGCAATTATCAGTAGCGAGTCGTCGGTTGATTAGTGATCGACCGATTAATTATTTGCGGGTCAATGGAATTGGGAACTCATGAGGAACATGGAATAACAGGATGTCGATGATTTTCTAAAAACGACGCGGTAATTGTTGATTAACGGCGGGGTAAAGTTAATTCGGCGAAAAAAAGGCATGTTTTTAAGATTTTTTTTTGGCGTAACGAATAGTGTTCGTTTATTGAAAAATTTACATATAATAAAGTAACATTTGAACAACATTCTCCTAAATTTGCATTGCAAAATATTCAAAATTGAGCGAGTGAAAATTAAACCCCGGAGGCGTCTCGAAAAAAAGTTGGTTTGCGGTGTGCACCATAACTCGCAACAGAATGATCTGAAACGAAAAAATCAAAATGCATTTGTTAAAGAAGATGTTTCTCGAGGTAATGACGGGAGGATTTTTTTTTTTCGATTTTTCGATTTTTCGTAGCACGTGGGAGCCAAAAACCCGATTTTCGCTAAAAAAATCGGCTAATTTGTTGTTGAAAAATTAGTAATTATTAAAAAAAACAAAAAAGCTCTCGACAATACCTGGTGAATTATGTGAAGAAGTACTGTGCAAAATTTCAAAGCGACTGGTCCAGTAGATTTTGAGTTATCGTGCACTCGGACTTCAAATGTGACAAGTATCAGAAAAACGGTTTGAAAAACGCAAAAGAGTTTGGGCGCTTAGCGCTCATTGCACATAAGTTTGAGAACACTTCTCGATTGCATAAAAATCTGAGAAAATTCATGCATATTAAAGGTACTCAAAAGATTAATTTTGCATAATAATAATTCCAAAATGTTATTAACAAAATGATGAAAAAAAAAAATTAGTCAACAAATTTCCCCGCAACCCAATTTTTTTTCGCGACTCGTTCATTTTTCTGAATACGTATGAATTTTTTCAGATTTTTCAATTATCTTTGAATTTTAAGAATTTCAAAATAAAACTCGATAATTTTCTTATACTCACTCAAAGTCGTCGATGCCAGGTCCGTAGAGCAAAAGGCTTCCATCAAGATGATCGAGAGCATCTTTTTGCGTTTGTCTACGCAAAACTCTTTCTTCTTTACTGTCGTGGGCCGCTTGCTCCTCTGCTCTACTAATTCGCAAATCGTCAACTTGTCGGGCCCAAATACAAAAATACAATAGCGCGCCGCGCAGCTGCCGCCCAGGTATAAAACCCGGCATGGAGCGATAGACGCTCAAATACTCATAACTTCGTCAATTTTACTCCGATCGACTTGAAATTTTAACACAATATTCTTGATATATTATGCATTCATTTAAAAAAAATTTTAAAGATGAAAAAAAAATTAAAATACTTTACCCCGCCCTTAATCAAAGACCACTGAAAAAGGGACTCAGCACACAATGCCGCTCACCTTAAGCACCCAAAACCCTCGACCTGAAGCATTCCAGCGGATGTGAAGATGTGTACAGGTATACATTTTTCATTCCAAAGGTGGCGAGTACACAAGTATCTATGTGTGTCTGGTCGCTTTGAATGCTGGTCTCAACCGAGAGGTATCAGTGACGAGCTTGACCGGGGTTAACGAGCCCATTGCGGTTCCAACAGCTCGGGATACCTACGCCTTTCTTCCAATCTTCAACGGTCCGCACCAAGAAAAAGGAAGAAAAAGGGGCGAGAGGGAGAGTAGGGCCCATTGAGCTCACGACTGAACTCCCTTATCGCTTTCTCCACGATTCCGTCGCTCTTTCGTTCCACAAGCTAATAATTGTACCTCTCTCTCCCCCCCCTCTCTCTCTCCTCCCCCCCCCCCCCCCCCTCGCCCTCTCTCTCTCTCTCTCTCTTCTCCCTAGAGGATGCTCCAAATTCCTCCAGCAGGTAACTCTAGACGTTGAACGATTTCGGTAAGGTGACGTCGCGAGAGCCACCTGGCGGCGAATTTGTCTTTGAAACGCGAGATCACATTTTTCGTCTCTGACTCTCTCGTCCCACGTGAGCGTTCTTTTTTCTTCGTTCTTCGTACGAAACGCTAGATGGCAACCACTAATTAATTGACTGGACTCCTTTGAGCGCTGCATTATACTTTCGAAGTTACCAGAACTACAATCTCCAAGGAAAAGTAGTCGCACGGAGTGTGGATGGCGGGATGTTAAAAATCACGTTTCTTCTTTTTCGTGTAAAAAATAATACAAAAGTTTATTTTACATGTACAGTCGAAAATTGTACGCCCGGCGTTTAAGACACCTCAGATCACACGGCTTACTTTTTACTATTCGTAGTCCTTCTTGTTTACACATTCAAGACATTGTTTACACCTCAGACAGTTTCATACACCTCAGATCACACAGCTTACTTTTTCTATTCGTAGTCCTCCTTGTTTATACATTCGATCAACACCGATTCTATAAATAAACACTGGATAGCTTGCTTACGTCGAGATAATATCAGTTACGGTAGTGGTCCAGCGGGAGCTGGGGCAATCATTTTTTTAAACCACGATCGTTATAATATTGATCGGGCGCGCGACCTCTCGACACGAATTATATCGAGCGTGCCGATGTTCGTCGTGACTTTCGTAAGTAGTATTTCGCGCACGTATGCCCGTACCGGATATCCCTGCAATATTTACAAATTCACACCCTGGACAGTGGTATCAAACGTTCCTCTCTCCGATGTCATTTCGAACGATTGAGATTACAGGACGAATGTTCATCGATTTCGCTTCAACGACCAGTCGGACTGGAAAAACCGCGAGAATCAATTTCGGATTCCACCGAAGATTGGCGACCCGTTGAGAATAAAACGTCGAACGGAGATGGGAGTATCATTGTCGATAATTTCGAGATGCTGCCCGAGTCGAAATTTAGACCCTCCTTTGAATGCTCGAGAACCTATTTTCTTTGTAACGCACAGACCGCCGCCCTCCTTTGACTCCCCTTGAACCTATATGGAGAAATTTGCACCGTTGGCGACCCTCCTTTGGCCCTACTGAACCTTCTATTCAACCTCCTGAGCCTCCTCTAGGCCTATGGGCGGAGGGCAGCATATTGAAGTAGGCTTAAAGGAGGGTTAGTAGGGTCAGAAGAGGTTTAAAGGAGGGCTAGGAGGCTCTGCGAGCCACCGGTGAAAGGAGTCAAAGGAGAGTTAGTAGGGCGAAAGGAGGTTTAAAAGAGGGTCTGTAGGTTTGCGTAAGCATTAAATCAGGCTCACTAGGGTTTAAAGGAGGTTCAGATGAACCTACTAAACCTCCTTTGAGTGAAAAAGTCCAATTTCTGCCACTTTTGGAGGTTCAATAGGTTCTGATATACATGTTTTTGAGATTTCCATTTGAACCTCTTGAACCTCCATTGAATGACAAATTGGGATCGAAAGGAGGTTTAAAGGAGGGTCTAAATTTCGACTCGGGTGGAAAGTAAGTGTTAGGCGCGAGAGGAAGAAAAATAAATTGGGACGAGATTGCAGAAGGAAAAGTGTCGTAGGGTAGGCAGGCTAGGAAGTTTCCTGAAGGAGTCCAGCTGCGCTCGTTCCGGGTACGGAAATGCCCGTCGTTTGACGCTGCGGGGGTGGCGAGGATGCTGTGCCGAGATTGTGAGTCAACGAGTGTCGTCGGAGATCGCAATTTCGGCGGAATACTTTGCCGCAGGAGGCGCAGTGATACGGCTTTATGTCGGTATGCGTCAAAAGATGAGTCTTGAGATTGCTGCGCTGATTGAAGCTTCTCGCGCAGACGGGACACTTGTGCGGCGACTCCTCCATGTGAAGGATCTTGTGAACGGCCAGAGTTCGACTCTGACAGAAACCCTTGCCGCACTCGGCACACTTGAATGGCTTTTCCTTGCTGTGAATGTACCTGCGACAAACGCGAAAGAGCGATACAATGTCGTTTTCGAATTTCACCATTTCCTCGCTTCACAAATTTACAAACGGCATCAATCTTCCTAACGTGAAGATTGATTTGAGACGTGAATGTATAGCGGGTTCCCTTTACAGTTGTCCAATTGCTCTTATTATCGTTTTTCACTCAATGATCACAGAGCAAAGTTAATAATTAAGGGGGGAAATCACAGTAAAATTTTCAATTTTTCGAAAAAAAAAATGTTCGCTTAAAAGGTGCTTTAGGGTCTTAAAAATAATATACCAAATGATGGAATACGGCAAAAGTGTCCGAGTGCCCAAATTTCTTGCGTTGAATACAACGCTTTTTCACGACGCTTCACTTTCGTGCATACATATATAACATAAATAGTGATAAAAAACAGTGATATTTGTAAATCATTGTCATTATGAGTGACACATCGTCGAGTCGTGTTAGAAAAGGGACGAAAAAGGATACTGCGTACGAAAATCGACTGTACGGTGCAGGCATTGCAGATTAGAGGTATATGAAATTTTCATATGGTTTCTCAGTACTCAAAACTTTAAACGCGTTTTTCTCGAAACCACTTTTTTTGAGCTCGCCGAAGACATAACTCGAGCAAATCTTTACCGATCGACTTGAAATTTTGACAGTAGCTTCGAAACATCTTTCTCCACGGAGCTACGTAGGATTTTTTTATTTTATATGGCTTAGTTTTTTTTATCGACGATTTTATGGCGTTTTTTTTTGTTAAAAATTTAACTTTATTTTCAAACATGCACTATTTTGCGAAAAATTAATATATCGAAAAAATCCTGCGTAGCTCGCTAGCTGTTGTTACATGGAAACTGAAAAATTTTGGTTTTTTCTTCCAGGTCAAAAATTAAGGAGTCTACGTCTTCGGCCATCGACGCGCTTTCAAAAATAGGCGCCTTGGGGCATATGCTGCGCAGCCGCCATTTTTAAATATTTTTTATTGAAAAAATTACATTTTGTACTTTTTTAGTATTGCTATAAAACCTACTTTACAGATTTTCGATTGATACTTTTATTCAGCCAAAATTAATTCCCGAAAATATGCCTATTTTTTCGTGTGCTACTGTGATTTCCCCCCTTAAAGCTCATTAGCAGTCTTTTTCTTCGATATCGAAAAACGCGGGACCGCGGTGTGTTTGTCCGTGGTGGTCTTATGGATCGGACCACGTGGCATGCTCGGCTCGCTACTCATGAATTGGATCATCATGGATCAGAATTGGCAATCGCGACGATTGATCGCACGCTGCCTCTTTTTTCAATGCAGTAGGTAAAATTGAAAAAGGTTCGGCCGATCGTCGGCTTCGTTGGCACTGAATTCGCAGCATTGACGGCGGGTGAAAGCTTCGAATCTCTACGTGTGCGTAATGCCCCGAGACTCTACACGTATAAATGGAAAGTCTCGTGTGGCCCGTAACGAGCCGAGAGTAAATCGATTCGACGTGGATCATAAAGAGAGCCATAGTAGCGCGAGGCGAAAGTTTCTCGCGGGTGTTCGCGAGCCAAGACAAGAGTGTTCCTTTCTCGATCTGTAAATGTCGACGCGACACGCACCAATCTTTTCGGCCGTTATTGTGCCTTTTTTTTTCTTCGCAATACGGAATTGATCACCGACGAAACTTGTGGACCTAAAACGCGTTGGAGTGCGAACAGCATTGTGATAAAACATTGTGACATTGTGATAAAACATTGTGACATTGTGATAAAACATTGTGACATTGTGATAAGACATTGTGACATTGTGATAAGACATTGTGACATTGTGATAAGACATTGTGACATTGTGATAAGACATTGTGACATTGTGATAAAACATTGTGACATTGTGATAAGACATTGTGACATTGTGATAAGACATTGTGACATTGTGATAAGACATTGTGACATTGTGATAAAACATTGTGACATTGTGATAAAACATTGTGACATTGTGATAAAACATTGTGACATTGTGATAAAATTGTCAATGGTTTTCGATGCGTAGAAGAGGAAGGGTGAAAAAAGTGTGTCAACGAATACAAACCTGTGATCCCGTAGATGATCCTGGCGACGGAAGGCTTTGCCGCAAATGTCGCAGGAGTAGGGTCTCTCGTCCGTGTGAGTTCTCTCGTGAATGAGAAGATTGTAGGACTTCGTGAATTGCCGGCTGCAGAATTTGCAGATGAACTGTTTCTTGGGTCGCGATGAACGACATGCGCGTGGCAGAGTGACCTCAGCGGAGGTCGAGGTAGCTCGAGGAGTGGAGAGCGATGAGGTGCACGTGGCGTCGGAGCCGAGAGCGACGGATGAAGTGAGATTCAACGAGGACGTTGCAGTCTCGTTGACGTCGGCGATACGTTGCAGGAGAGCATCGGTCGTTGGACACGGCACGGTTGCCGAGCCTGCCGAGAGTGAAGAATTTTCGCGCAATATGGCGGCGGCTTCCTCCTCTTCCAAAAGTGCCAGGTCCTCTTCGGGATCGGTGACGAATTCGAGATGGGAAACGTCCTCGTCGTCGTCGTCGTCGTCGAGGGTCCCGGCCCGAAGAGCATCCAGGCTCGGACTACGGTCGTTCTTCAACGGCGTCGTCATTGGCTTCGGCAGCGATTGGGTGGTCGTTGTCGTTGTCGTCAAGGTCGTGACGGACGTTCCGTGGGTGCTCGTCGCGTTGGTCGACGAGGAATCGTCGGTTGGCGGTGCGGCGCTGGACGAGGTAACGTTCGCGGTCGCTCCACTGGCGTGAAGCCGATGAAGGGTCAGATAGGTTTGCAGAGCTTGGAAATTTAACGCCGGAGCGTCGGCGTGACCAGGTGGCAGGGAAGCCACTCTGTGAAGAGCCGCCAAAAGGGCACCCTGGAGACCCAGGGCGACGCTCTGCAACGTCAGATTTGGCAATACCGAGTCGATCATCGTCGCTGATTCGATGGACGATTCGGCCTCGCGAAGATTCGTCGACGACGTCTCGTTTTTCGCGTTCGAGGAATCCTCAGGTTGCTTTTCCTGCTGCATCATCCGGCAACTTGGTACCAAACGCGCGTACTTACGAAACACTTTTGATTCGGAACACACGTGACACTTTACGAGGTCACCGGAAGCCTCGGATAGTCACCCTCGGTGGGTCGAACCGACGAGCTTACCGTGGAATGTCCTCGCGGCGATTTTCGATTTCACGAGCCAACGCATCGTAGTCCTTTCGACACGTCGTTCAAGCACGAGGGAAGTTCGCTTCCGGGATTCACCTCGCGCCACCGACGGGAACGATCACTCGTTTGCCCCGGGTGGGCACGTTTGCACGGTACACACGTCGCTCGACATTTTACCCTCGTTCGTTTGATTTTTAGTTTTTTTTTTGTTTTTTTGTTTTTTCACGGAGCAACGCTCGAAAACGGCCTCGAAGCGTGTTACGGAGGGGCAGGAAGGTGCTCGCGGTGCGAAGTCGCCCTGGAGACTGCACGAGCATCGGGCTGCTGGTCACTGCTGGTGGAGCCACCTGGTGAACGAGCGGCGAGTTTCATCGGGGCCCCGTGTTCAGTTCGCGGGCCCTAAGCCGAGAGGCGAGACGAGAACGAGCGCGCTCGCTCGTACCAGCAACAGCTGGGGCCCCGAACCGAGGCATCTTTTCCTGCCACTGATTGTCATGCCGGGACTTTGCGGCCTGGCAACACACGGAATATAACCAGCCACGAATTATACCTCTCTGTCTTTTACGATCGAATCGCCCTCCGCACGAACAATTTAACCCTTCCCCCCTTGCCCTTTCTAACTCAGGTATCCGAGTTTCGGACGACTCGGCTTATCAGCGAACTTACACGAGCCTTGTCCAATTACTCCTTCGAGACCAAGACTCGGCATTGGAATTTCCGCTTTTATTGACGCAACGAGCCAACGAGCAACCTACAGTTCGTTTTGCTTGTAATATTCCATTTTTACGGGATAGTGTCATTTCTCGTTTCAATTATTTGAGGCCGGAAAGATATTCGCGCCGTTGCGGTAATTAAGGGGTTACCCCCACTTGCGATTTTGAAAAAATCGTTTTTTTATTGCATTTTTTTGAAGTATAAGTATGTGAGAATGTGTCCTGAAAATTTCAAGTCGATCCGAACAAAATTGACTGAGATATCAGCGTTGAAAGAGAAGAATCCGTGAATCGAAGAACTGAAATTGAAACTTTAAACGCGTTTTTCTCAAAATGGCATTTCTGAAGTCGGTGACCAAGATTACTCGAACACTGATGAACCGATCTTCTTGAAATTTTGCAGGCTTATTTAATACATAAAAATGTAGTCTTTGATCGTTCGATTTTTTTTTTCGAAAAAAATGGCCGTTTTATAGCCAAAAAACGGCCGTTTTTTTTCGTTAAAATCGAACCATTAACTTTGACTGTCCGCCATTTTGTGAAAAATGAATATTTTTTAAAATCCTTCGATTAAAGACTAGTTTATACTTATATTTGACTAAATCCATCCGCATTTTTTTTTCAGATGATCCACTTCGCCGCAATGTTGGTCACCGCAAACCGTGTATATAAAAACATTATTTCATTGACGGCCATTTGCCACTAAACAATGTAATATTTTTCAATAAAAAAATTACTGAAAGTTCTTCAAGATGTGTTCTTTAAGATGGTATATTGATCGATTAAAAAAGTTTTG
The DNA here is from genome assembly GCA_951751655.1 of Ophion costatus. Taxonomy (NCBI): domain Eukaryota; kingdom Metazoa; phylum Arthropoda; class Insecta; order Hymenoptera; family Ichneumonidae; genus Ophion; species Ophion costatus. The sequence goes on along the minus strand of OX632358.1, from coordinate 1,962,458 downwards.
TAGTTTTCTTTAAAAAAATTCATGAAAAAGGCCTTTTCTTGCGCTACAAGTGGGGGTAACGCCTTAACAGTTATTTCGGCCTTACCATTTTTTGGTAAATTTTTCAGATCGAGGACCCCACCTTCTTTGATTTTGACATATGCTGTCAATCTCATCATTGCCCCGATCATTTTTATAGATAGAACGTATACATTCTTGTGTAACTGTGATAATTGTGTGTTGTGATAATACTTTTTTGTAGGCATGAGGAGTGGAATATGGTGGGGCATTTAATAAAAGGGAAGACCCCGTACAATGGATTTTACGATAAACAAATAGAGAATACATTTCTATATATTACATATTATATATAAATGTACGATATAAGATTTTCATTAATGAAATGAATAGCGCTTGCTCGCAATTTCGCTCGCGTGCATGTCGCGGACGTGTTTCAGGGTCATATCCGATTAAAGGCTATATACCAAGATTATTATGAGAAACAGCGTTACTGTATACCTACAAAAAATACGCTTTCTATACACTTGAAAAATTGGCTTTCTAAATAATTCTATGTAAACTTCAAATGACATCGCCAGAGAACAAAATTTAGTCTGATAATGGTGACGGCTAATGAAATTCATTTTAATTAAGTATTTACTGAGGAACTTCTCAGCTTTCAGCTAAGATGCCGAAAAGTATCGCGCGCCACTGTCCTTTTCAAATGAAAATAGTGTTTTCTCTGCCTCTATTCGACAGATTTGGATGAATCTAAATGCAGATAAATTCTATAAGTACTTGTTTGCACATATTAAAGATGGGGGGTTTAGTACCATAGACCTACACATAAAACTGTCAATATCTCCGTAACGAAAGAGTACCAGGCTTGATACTCAGGTGTTCTTATATTGACATTCAGGGATGCCAAAACATAAAAGAATAGCCTCAAAATATTTGTTCCGGTATAAATACTAAACAGAAGTGATTAAACCGATGTGACATGTGAATAAAGACTTCAAATTGAATTTGAAAGTTAAATTCTGGTACCAGAGCATTGTCTTGTACCTCCAACGAGGTGATTCGCAAACCGGGTCTTTACAAGTTCATGATTTTGATTTATAAATAGTACGCGGGACCTCAGAGGAATAAGTCCGCGTCGGGAACTATCCTCCCGAGCATGTGGGACAAACCCTTTTCCGTCACTTTTTGGAACGAGTCTTTCGGTTCAATTTTATTACAAGATAGCAGCTGCTTAAGGGGGGATTGTCTTTTTTTTTCGCAAAATTTACCGCTTTTTGGGAATTTTTTTGTGAAGAAAGTATACAACGGAAAACTTGTGAAACTTGGCATATAGTTTTATTGATCTGTTTACTACATACAAAAAAATTTTTAAACAATTTCATCAAAAAATCCGCCTCCCACCCCCCTCGACGCGCGATGGTCCTTTTTTGATGGTGTGCACGATTACAGCCTTCACGTTCATCCTGCAACAAAAACCCAAAAAGCATTTTACTTTAGACACATATAGCTATCGTTTGATGAAGCAAAAAAGCAATACGTTTAATAGTTTTTTATTTATAACAAAAAATCGATCAATTTTTTTCGAAAAATCGATACTTCAAGTTCAAAACGTCCCCAAATCGTCAATTTTTTTTTTCCCTTCATCGAACGATAGCTATATGTGTCTAAAGTAAAATGCTTTTTGGGTTTTTGTTGCAGGATGAACGTGAAGGCTGTAATCGTGCACACCATAAAAAAAGGACCATCGCGCGTCGAGGGGGGTGGGAGGCGGATTTTTTGATGAAATTGTTTAAAATTTTTTTTGTATGTAGTAAACAGATCAATAAAACTATATGCCAAGTTTCACAAGTTTTCCGTTGTATACTTTCTTCACAAAAAAATTCCCAAAAAGCGGTAAATTTTGCGAAAAAAAAGACAATCTCCCCTCAAAGAAAAAATTAAACAATGACATGCCATCACACATTATCAACGTTCCGGCCATACGCGCCATTCTACCACGCAGAAGTGAAACTTCAATATTACTGCTGTCATGAACAGCCGAAATCGGTAGGAAAATTCATTCGAAAGATCTGCAGATCAATCTAGTATCAATTTACAAGATAATTAGTCGTGGATCGGTAAATCAAGCCCACTTATATTCACGAAACGGTTCTGGGAGCGGATGTTAAGGATGTTGAGTCCCTATGAAACATGTTAATGTTAATTGTTCAATAAATAGCTTCTTAATTGTCATGAAATTTTTACACGACCTCCCGAAGACTTCATGTAAAAACATACCAAATTTTCAGAATTCTATCATCATTACTTCAACCTCCTTAGGGGTTGAAATAAAAAATGATAAGAAAATTCGGAAAATTTCGTATGTTTTTGTATGAAGTATTTAAGAGGTCGTGTTAAAATTTCACGACGATTAGGAAGCTCGTTATTAAAAAATTAACATTTTGTTAAGAACAATTTTTAAAAGAAATAAAAAAAAATTTATCAATAAACTTCGTTTTGTTTCCGTTGCTTTCAGTATATTGTAGATATTATAAAATTGAGAGGGCAAAAAAAAAACTTATTCCAAAGTTACATCAGTTTCCATAAAACAACATTTAATTTGTGAATGTTAATTGTTCAATAACGAGCTTCCTAATTGTCGTGAAATTTTTACACGACCTCTGAAATACTTCATACAAAGACATACCAAATTTTCAGAATTTTATCATCATTTGCGATTTGGGACTCCTTAATGACAGCCGAATGAATTGAGGTGTGAGTTCAGAGAAAAATCGATGTCCCGAATCATCGATGAGCTCAGCCTCGAAGAACCGCCGAGCATCGTCCTTGCGCTTGATCGAACGACCGTGATTCGGGTTTCCTATGATTGAACGTTCCAAAATCTTGATCCGTAGACGCACGCCGTAAAAGACACAAACGGGAGTACGATACAACGGAGTGTTCTTCGAGTTCTTTTCGTTTCGGGTACACGCATATACACTTGGATAACACGGTTATGCGAGAACGAAGAGATGCTGCATTTCGTTTCGTCCCGACTGTGGCAAAGCCGCAACAATTTACGACGGCAATTAATGCGCGAGAGTAAACCGCGCCGTGCATCCAGTGCACACTATACCAATCTATATAGTATATAATGTGGTATGCATGCGCCGTCTCGATGGATAAGGCCCAAAGAGTGCAAAGCTGACTGTGTACAACGTGTACCTTGCTGGGTGAGTCTGCTGTGGGGGAGGGGGAGAGAGAGAGAGAGAGAGAGAGAGAGAGAGAGAGAGAGAGAGAGAGAGAGAGAGAGAGAGAGAGAGAGAGAGAGAGAGAGAGAGAGAGAGAGAGAGAGAGAGAGAGAGAGAGAGAGAGAGAGAGAGAGAGAGAGAGAGAGAGAGAGAGAGAGAGAGAGAGAGAGAGAGAGAGAGAGAGAGAGAGAGAGAGATCTTCGAAGCAAACTTCGAGGCGCTGAGGCGCACACGAGCAGACTAAATAATATTATAGGTGGTGTTCTCACGGTCCCGGGACGCCCGCGGGCCCAACTTGCACAGTCCCCCTCCTCGGCCTTGCTATCTCCCTCTCTGTTTTCTTCTCTCAGGGGCCTCGCAAGTTCGCCCACGCCGGGACATCGTGTGCGAACGAGCGAGTGAGAGGAAGAAATCGAGGTCAGGGGTCGCCTCGCGCTCGCTGACCGTCACCGCCGGGGACGGTTCCGACCCCCACCAAACTGTTCTCAACCGGGGCCCGCAACCATCCAGGCCCTCGTTCCTTCCCCCTCCACACGCATATCGCGCTTGTTCTCTCTCCCTCTCTTTCTTCGACGGATCCCTCGAGAAATCGTCTCCTTCGCGCTCGCGGCAATGCGTCGAACTCGCTTTTGGTGCTGTCGCGGGATAGTCACTCGGGCCACCAAGCTCCGAAACGATCGCAAAACAAAGAGAGGGAGGAAATCGCTCGCTTAATCACCCCACCGGGTTGGATCCAGCATGACTGACTGACCGACTGGAACGAAACGCATTCCTCTTTATTCTCGGTGCTCCTTTCTTCCTTTTTCCTTGCCCTCCTCTCTTCTCTTTCCTGTTGTCGGATTTATCCTGTTGTCGGAAACCAAGTTTAGAGTTGTCTCGCGAAGACTTCACTCGAGTCCCTCGTACTTGATTGAAGACTCGCATATTCCGTTTGGAATCTTTTTTGGTGTCTGGTGGACGCGATCCACCGACCGCTGCTTCTTACGATGTAAGACTTGCCTAAATTGTACACCTTGAGGCCTGCTTTTCGTTTGCAAATCCCTTGAGGGGGGAAATCACAGTAAAATTTTCGATTTTTCGAAAAAAAATGTTTCGCTTAAACGGTGCTTTAGGGTCTTAAAAATAATATACCAAATGATGGAATACGGCAAAAGTGGCCGAGTGCCCAAATTTCTTGCGTTGAATACAACGCTTTTTCACAACGCTTCACTTTCGTGCATACATGTATAACATAAATAGTGATAAAAAACAGTGATATTTGTAAATCATTGTCATTATGAGCGACACATCGTCGAGTCGTGTTAGAAAAGGGACGAAAAAGGATACTGCGTACGAAAATCGACTGTACGGTGCAGGCATTGCAGATTAGAGGTATATGAAATTTTCATATGGTTTCTCAGTACTTAAAACTTTAAACGCGTTTTTCTCGAAACCACTTTTTTTGAGCTCGCCGAAGACATATCTCGAGCAAATCTTTACCGATCGACTTGAAATTTTGACAGTAGCTTCGAAACATCTTTCTCCACGGAGCTACGTAGGATTTTTTTATTTTATATGGCTTAGTTTTTTTTTATCGACGATTTTATGGCGTTTTCGTTTGTTAAAAATTTAACTTTATTTTCAAACATGCACCATTTTGCGAAAAATCAATATATCGAAAAAATCCTACGTAGCTCGCTAGCTGTTGTTATATGGAGCCTAAAAAATTTTGGTTTTTTCTTCCAGGTCAAAAATTAAGGAGTCTACGTCTTCGGCCATCGACACGCTTTCAAAAATAGGCGCCTTGGGGCATATGCTGCGCAGCCGCCATTTTTAAATATTTTTTATTAAAAAAATTACATTTTGTACTTTTTTAGTATTGCTATAAAACCTACTTTACAGATTTTCGATTGATACTTTTATTCAGCCAAAATTAATTCCCGAAAATATGCCTATTTTTTTGTGTGCTACTGTGATTTCCCCCCTTAATTTGAAGCAAAAACGATCGGTGTTCATTGCCGAATAGTACTGGTTACGATCAATGTGTCTCCATAAACTTGGGGCCCGAAATGAGGTCGGTTTTTAATATTTCTTTTTGATGAGAGTATTGAAATGACGATCTCGCGATTTTACACACAATATAATACATAGTCTTGCTAAGCTTGGGTTTTTTGTATTGAAAAACATCGGTAAACAATTATGTTATTATTATTTCAACAAAGTGACGCTGATGCTGCGAAGCCATTCAGTGTAGGTGGTATTAGCCACTATGGTGATTTACGACGAAAAATAGAGCGAGAGTAATTTTAGTAAAATAATCCAACTTTCGTATGATCCGATACTTTGTTGTAATTTCAAAAATCTGATGGTACGCTGTGAAAAATAGGTTTGATTTGAAAAAAAAAACAACATTATTCATTGGCTATTAACAAATGGATAACGGTATGAAGAATCATCCAATCATACGATAGAAAATATCGTAGGCGGACTTAGAAGTAATTAAAATGAAGATTTGTGCCACCATTTAAAACATAGAAGAACTTCTCTATACACGTCTCTGTAAAATGGTGAAGGGTTACTTGTCGAAAAAATTACCGCGGCAGCAAATTTTTCTAATTCCCCTAACCTAAACCCTAACATGTCTGTCTGGTAACTTCGAGACGTACGACCGTGGTACAATTTAGGCGCATTCACAATTTAAGCGAGTGTACCCTATCTACGATATGCTCCTTCAAAAACGTTCACCTGAAATTCCATTAGTTTGAGAAAGCAAGGCCATTCCGGTTGACCTGAAACTTCATTATTCACTTTAAGTGATGGGCACAAGAACATCGTACTTGTCAGTAGTTGGAGCTCTCACAATGTCTATACTGTACTTTTTGTGATCGATTCTCTATAACGATTACATCTCGCTTTTTCACATAATAAAAGCCTTGCTGGGAGTACAACATACTCTTTGTGCAATGCTGCCTTTTTCGGAGATTGTGGCCTTCTTCAACATTATCCCTACGACGAGAACCGCAGACGTTCGTAACGAGGCAATACGTCACCCGCGGAGCTGCTCGGATTCCATCCCACATGACCATTTCCCAAGTGCTCACAATGCGCTTTGAATGGTCTTGAGTTTATGTATATATCAATATATATACCGGGTGTCCATATTTTCATCTTGCACCTGATTTATCTTGAAAAATACTGCTCCGATCGAGTATTAAGGGGGGATTGTCTTTTTTTTTCGCAAAATTTACCGCTTTTTGGGAATTTTTTTGTGAAGAAAGTATACAACGGAAAACTTGTGAAACTTGGCATATAGTTTTATTGATCTGTTTACTACATACAAAAAAATTTTTAAACAATTTCATCAAAAAATCCGCCTTCCACCCCCCTCGACGCGCGATGGTCCTTTTTTGATGGTGTGCACGATTATAGCCTTCACGTTCATCCTGCAACAAAAACCCAAAAAGCATTTTACTTTAGACACATATAGCTATCGTTCGATGAAGGGAAAAAAAAAAATTGACGATTTGGTGACGTTTTGAACTTGAAGTATCGATTTTTCGAAAAAAATTGATCGATATTTTGTTATAAATAAAAAACTATTAAACGTATTGCTTTTTTGCTTCATCAAACGATAGCTATATGTGTCTAAAGTAAAATGCTTCTTGGGTTTTTGTTGCAGGATGAACGTAAAGGCTGTAATCGTGCACACCATCAAAAAAGGACCATCGCGCGTCGAGGGGGGTGGGAGGCGGATTTTTTGATGAAATTGTTTAAAAAATTTTTTGTATGTAGTAAACAGATCAATAAAACTATATGCCAAGTTTCACAAGTTTTCCGTTGTATACTTTCTTCACAAAAAAATTCCCAAGAAGCGGTAAATTTTGCGAAAAAAAAGACAATCCCCCCTTAAGTACAACAAAACTCTTAGTGTTCAAAGGAGCCCCTTCAAAGAGAAAAATCTTTTTGGTTCAAAATTCAAAACGGCGACAATTGGATGGCCCTCCTTTTTCAAAGAATGGGATTATTAATTTGTTTTCAGCAAAATATTTATCAGGCCAAAACCAACCCACTGTTGTTGGAAAAGTTTTTTTGATAACGCTCGTAATATTTAGTTGAGAATACAATTTTTTTTTACTATTTTAGCGCTCTCTAGAATGTACCATGAAGACGTAAATTCTTCAACAACCCTAGTGTAAGTGCGTGTGAGTTTGTTTGGGACATTTGAAGACGCTCAATTGAAAGCATTGCTGGGATGCGCGCCAAACAAAAAAGAACTGGCAATAGCATCAGACTTTACCCAACAATGCATTTAATTACGCTCGAATGCCATGGAAAAGGTCCGAAAGCAAGGAAATTGGGTGCCACGCGAATTTACAGCATGACAATGCTGGACCACATGTTCATGAATTGTTACAAATTATTATAATAAATTATTTGGAAAATGTAACACTTCGCTGTTTTTTTTGTTTTTATGCTGCAAGAAATTATAGTGCATGCGAGATTTATTTTCCGCCGGAAATTTCGAATTTTGAAAACATTGAGCGACCACTAAATATTCATTGAGCTAGAGCTAGAGCATGCGCGCGGTTAATTAAAAAATTATAAAGCGTTAAATTCATGGTTGAGAAGTGGACGAAAAAAATCGATTTTTTAATGAAAATTTGAATTTTTGGGAGACCCGAGCGACTTCTACATATTTTTCGACCGCTCTCAGCTTCCGTGGCAATTTTTTTTTCATTAAAGAAGATAATTGGATGGTGAGAAAAAAGGAAAAAAAATATAGCTTAAATTGGTGCCACCCTAATATATATGTATATATGCTCGAGCATCACTGACAAGGAACATCACTCAAGTGTCCGACGGTTCAAAGGGGATGAAACCATTTGTGAAAGAAAGCCGTATCGAGGGACAGTTTCGAAGTTTCACCCACAAGCAGTCCACCGATCTGAATGAAACAAAAACCAAATTTCTCCAAACGTAAAGCGATGAAAAATACGTCATAGAAGTTTAAAAAATGACATCAAGCGTTGACACGTCTTTCTTTGAGAAGTGGTTTCTTCCCTCAAAACCGTTTTTCCGTCGATAAAAGAGAAATACGTGTCTGGTAGTTTTAAATGCTTTATCACATATACGAGTTTCAACAAAATTGAAGGCGGACACTCAACGCGTTACCCCCACTTGTAGCGCAAAAAAGGCCTTTTTCATGAATTTTTTTAAAGAAAACTACAAAACTTTCTTAATCGATCAATATACCATATGAAAGAACACATCTTGAAGAACTTTCAGTAATTTTTTTATTGAAAAATATTACATTGTTTAGTGGCAAATGGCCGTCAATGAAATAATGTTTTTATATACACGGTTTGCGGTGACCAACATTGCCGCGAAGTGGATCATCTGAAAAAAAAATGGGGATGGATTTAGTCAAATATAAGTATAAACTAGTCTTTAATCGAAGGATTTTAAAAAATATTCATTTTTCACAAAATGGCGGACAGTCAAAGTTAATGGTTCGATTTTAACGAAAAAAAACGGCCGTTTTTTGGCTATAAAACGGCCATTTTTTTTCGAAAAAAAAAAACGAACGATCAAAGACTACATTTTTATGTATTAAATAAGCCTGCAAAATTTCAAGAAGATCGGTTCATTAGTGTTCGAGTAATCTTGGTCACCGACTTCAAAAATGCCATTTTGAGAAAAACGCGTTTAAGGAAGCTTTCCAGTGTGACAGCCCGAAAAATCGCTGTTTTTCGCGATTTTTTTTTTTAAAGAAAAAATAATCTAATCGGTCTGGTTTTTTTTGTATATTAATTGGGTATTGAAGAATACAAAACAATTTTTTAAAGATCGATTTATTTATTAATTAATATCTATAAAAATGATGAAACAATTGTTGCAGAAAATGCACTTGGATGTGGTGTCCACGTTGGGGGTCACAATTTTGATCTGAAACAAAAAACACAAAAAGATTATTGATCGGTATATAATTGGCTTTCGTGCTATGGAGGCTTTTTTTCTTTTTGCAAAAATGGCGCCGGTTTGAACAAAAAGTATCGATTTTAGCATTTTTTTTGGCAGTTTTTTTTACAAAAAAATAGGAAGATGTCAAAAAAAAAAAAAGCTTCCATAGCACGATAAACAATGACGTTAAGAATATTGTGTAAAAAATTCAACTCGATAGCTTTAAAACTCTGCCCTCCAAGTTGGACACCGTTTTGAAAAATGCTGTTTCGAGAAAAACGCGTTCAAAGTTTCGCTGTAGCTGTAGCGCTCCGTTGCCTTCTTCCAAGAAATGCTGTACAGTAACCGAAATAATCTGAATTTCGGCATGAAAATTTCAGGGAATATTCGGAAGAGTGTATACTATTCGATAAAGCAAAAAAAAAAATCGATTTTTTGAAAATTTCACACTGGAAAGCTCCCTTAAAGTTTCAATTTCAGTTCTTCAATTCACGGATTCTTCTCTTTCAACGCTGATATCTCGGTCAATTTTGTTCGGATCGACTTGAAATTTTCAGGACATATTCTCAGATACTTATACTTAAAAAAAATGCAATAAAAAAAATCGACTTTTTTCTCCTTGAGTGACCCCCTTGAGTGACGTGAGGGCTATCGAGCCGTATTAGAAACCAAAAGGATCCGATTTCACCCTCGCGCTGGGCACTCGATAATCCGCGATAATGTGCGATCACTCAAGCCCCGAGCTTGACGAGAGTGTAAATTATCGTTGGTGGTGTCTCGTGCTGGTTTCTCGCAGCACGATAAGGCACCCAGTTTCTCAGCTACCACGTTCGAGATCTATCTCATTTTATCTCTCTCTGTCTCGCTCCCTCCCACCCTCGCGAGACGTCTCTTACACTTTTGCTCTCTCAGTATTCGATAGGGAGCTTAAGGAACACAGGGGGAGGCCGGGGCTTCCTGCCGCGTAGATAATTAGATCGCTACTAAGCAAGCACTCGACGCGTCCGATCAACCGCGAACAGGACCACTCGTTTCTTTTTTTTCTCCAACATACGTGCACACGTATACTCCTATATATATCCACACTCATATTCATATAGATGTTCGTATTTATATTTCCACACGTTCTCGCACGAGATCTCTGCCCGCCCGCCGCTTCATCCATGTTCCGCTTCCTTGCACCCTCGATTCGAATTGCTATTTTAGTAAGTCGACCGTGATACGGAAGTCAAGGCGTAAAGCATTAGCGTTTTTTTCGTCTTCCAACCAACAAGCACGCAAGGCTAGGAAAAAGTGCGAACGACGAGGGTGTAGGATAAAAATGTCACGTGTCGAAGGTCCACGTGTGAATGGTAATTCGTAGGGTGACTACAGTATGGTGATGGCCATTGGATGATCGGAGGCGTATAGTGGGACAATCGATTTAGCGTGTCGTGCAGCGGTGAAAAGCGCGCAGTACAGACTCAGGAGAAAAAAAACCTTTGAAGTTTCCAATATAGTGGCGCAATGTTTGTCCAGTTGGTTCGCACGTACATAAATAACGGGTAATCAAGCAACGAAGAGAGATCGAGAAAATGTGGCTCCGCGCGCGCCGCCAATTTATTCCACTTTATTATTACATTGATAATTACGAGAGGAACGTGAATTATTAATTTTTTTTTCGTCGGCCCTGGACGGCAATAATACGTGATCGTTAGGGTTGCCACTTGAGGTATAAAATACAAGGTCGTACGCGGTAAAGCGATACCGATAATTTTTAATAATTATACTAATACGTTCCATTCACATTGAGCGCGGTGATGAATAATGGAATGATGGAGAATACCGTATGGGCGTGTCAGGATTAAGAGGAAAATGACTGACTTGTTGTAGAGCACTGGAAAAGTTTATTTTATGTATTGATGTATAGTTATTTTATGCGCACATTATTTACCGCGGGAGATAATGCTTTCACATGCTTTGATATAGGCAGGGGGACTAGGCAGGACAAAAATTCGCTTTAAAATAAATGCTTTTACCGTCGACGTATTACAGTGTTCGATTATTCCAATTTATGGTAATAAGTTTTAAGGCAGGATTCTACTTTGAAACTTTGAAAAGGCTAAATTGGATGAAAACACCCACCTGGAACACGTCGAAGGCATATTATATGGCCCAGGCATCGCTGATTGAGGGTAAGATAATTTTTTCTACGATTTATCACTCACCAAAACTTTAAACACGTTTTTCTCGAAACGACATTTTCAAGTACCGTGGTCGTGATAACTCAAAAAGTACTGAACCGATCCTTATGAAATTTGGAACACATATTCTATACATGTGTACCAACCGACCTAACTACGATCAACTTAAAATTTTGATTAGAACTATTTTTTTATTGCAAAAAAAGACCCAAAAAAAAACGCATTTTTTTTTTCGTATTTTAGCCGCCATTTTGTTAATTTTGCACGTATATAAAATATTCTAGTTAGGTCGGTTCCTGAAGACATACTGAACATGAAACTATTTGATTTTTTTGTTTCAGACCATCCGTCGGGAAGATTTCACGACCACGGCAACGGTACCTGCTTTTCGAGGCGTTGGCTTTAAACATATTTTACGTGTACAAAAAATGAATAAAATACATTAAACATTTTTTTTTATGTACTTAAAGAGTGTATTTATTGAACAGTTTAAACCCCATATCGATATCTTTAATAGTATTCTCATAAAAAATTCACGAAAATAGCGTTTTTTTCATGGTTTCAAAGTAGAATCCTGCCTTAAGCATATGGAGGGGTGTATTTATTATTACAGGATAATGGGAAAAATTGTTGGAGAAATTTTGAAAAATCAGTCTGAAAGATTCGTCCGAGGAGTCGAAAAATTCTTGGAGCACCCTGATCGCCTCGTCACTGTCGGTCTGTCTCCCGTGTAAACGTATAAAGTCTTTAGGGTTGATTCTGTGTTGAATGCCTTTTCGGCGTGCGGAGACACACACACACACATATATATATATATAGAGAGAGAGAGAGAGAGTTCCTTTACGTGAGTCTGGTGACTGGCCACTTTTTCCTGACCGTATAACACGTTAATAATAATGCCGAGTTCATTCTCCGGGTGTCACTGTTACGACATATCGTCCGACAATGAGCTTTGGAATCCTTTCTGCTCTTTCTGTGTGGAGAGAATAGTCGCCGCGCTTGACGTCAACGCCTTCGCGCGCCCCATTCCTTTTCTTCGAGTCTTCTTTCATTTCACCTCCACGCATCGTCCCTCGTAGGGGAATTTTGAAAAAAGGAGGACCCTTAATTTTTCGTTCACCCCCCGCGGACACTTACGCCCGATCTTTCCCTCCTTCTCTCTCTCTCTCTCTCTCTCTCTCTCTCTCTCTCTCTCTCTCTCTCTCTCTCTCTCTCTTAACCGCCTCTTGCGTACCCTGGGCCGATTTGTTATTCAGCAAGAGAGAAAGGAGCTCTCTCGTGAGATTAAGCGAGTGGATTCATCGATCCGTAAATCGAATGATTTTTCACTTTGCTTCGACAGGGAATAATCGCCGGTTTGGAAAACGAAATATCCCTAGCCCTCGAAACTCCTTTTTCAATTTCATTAAAATAACCTCCGGAGAGAATTTCGCCCCGCAGACGTAACTAATGTACGAGTATGAAAAGTGAAAGAAAAAAAAAAACGAAAATTCAAAATACGTGTCGATTTATACGATATTTTTGAATGATGGCTCCGTTGAGAGATCGAACAATTATTCAAGCTCGCGTTTTATCGTTACAACCGAAGTCCGTTGTCCGAGGAGAGATCGTTGGCTTACAAAAATCGTAGCAACGGACAAGTAAGATGACAGGTTTTTTTTTTGTTTTCGTTGGCCTCCTTTTTCCTCCTGTTTTTTGCCTAGTCGATTTTCTGAGGATGGATTTTGGTGGACACGGGACGAAAACAACGGAACGCGAGTGGCGAGCGAATGAGACCAAGGGCGAAATAATGGCCAGGTCGTCGGAGAACCAGCGGCGAAATTCCCAGCGGGGGGTCTCACTGGCATCTCCTTCCTCTCTTTTCGTCTCTTTTTTTCTTCTTCAAGTCAGTATGCCTGTCACCGATAGTGATTTGTTGAGTGTATTTGCATTTTAGATTTCGTGGCTGCCTGATGGTCCACCACTTTGCTCACTGGCTATACACGTTGCCTGGCCTCCAAGGATATCTTTTGATTTTTCCTCTGGTTCACCTCAGGGACGCTTGTTGCGCCGGGGGCGTTTCAGGCTTCGGTTCGTAACACAAACACTACGCGCTACGGGAATGACATTATTCATAAACGCCATCAGCACAAACGGCACGAGAGAACACACCGGCGTTTCTCACAGCCACCATTATGGCCACTAGTTTTTTTTTTTTTTTACTTTTTTTTCTTTCCTTTCGTCCGTATCGAGAGGGCGACTTGTTTATGCACGTTTAAAGAATGATTAGGCGGCTGCCTCACTGCGGGATACGTCGCCCTCCTCCTGGCCCTCCTCTCTTCTAAACTCCCGCGTCCTCGGTCTTGGCTACTTGGCCAGACACGAAAACGTTTTCCCTTCGTAACTTCCCTAGTCATCAGTTTTCCCAGGATCATTTTCATAGCCTTATCGGCGGGACCAACATGGAGATCCAAAATCGAAACATCTTTGCAGTCTGTACTGTACGTGATGCACTTCGAGACAGAGCAATTTAGCCGTCATACCTCGTCATAGGTGCCGTTAAGGATGTTGAGTCCCAAATCGCAAATGATGATAAAATTCGGAAAATTTGGTATGTTTTTGTATGAAGTATTTCAGAGGTCGTGTAAAAATTTCACGACAATTAGGAAGCTCGTTATTGAACAATTAACATTCACAAATTAAATGTTGTTTTGTGGAAACTGATGTAACTTTGCAATAAGTTTTTTTTTTGACCTCTCAATTTTATAATATCTACAATATACTGAAAGCAACGGAAACAAAACGAAGTTTATTGATAAATTTTTTTTTATTTCTTTTAAAAATTGTTCTTAACAAAATGTTAATTTTTTAATAACGAGCTTCCTAATCGTCGTGAAATTTTAACACGACCTCTTAAATACTTCATACAAAAACATACGAAATTTTCCGAATTTTCTTATCATTTTTTATTTCAACCCTTAAGGAGGTTGAAGTAATGATGATAGAATTCGGAAAATTTGGTATGTTTTTACATGAAGTATTCAGGAGGTCGTGTAAAAATTTCATGACGATTAAGAAGCTATTTATTGAACAATTAACATTAACATGTTTCATAGGGACTCAACGTCCTTAACTGTCGACGAAGGGTACATTCATTTTGCGATCGATTCTTTTTCAGTGATCGGAAATTTCGCGGCTCAGAAAATTATTGGGTGTACGAGGATGACTGTACGGATTTTTTTGATAAAATATGACATAAATTTGAAATATGATAAATGATTTTTTCTTAATTAGGAATATGGTGGATCGGTAGTCACAACCTTTGCCCATCTTTCAGGCGATAAATGAATTCCACTCTAGTAAAAGTCCAGTGGTTTCGAAGTGATCCAGTTACGGGGCAAATTTTTTATTTCTCCGTCTGAACTTAAGGCGGTACGATTACTTCCACGGGGTCAAAAAAGAGTCTAAATTTAGTTTAGCCACAGCTGTTCTGATTGATGTTTACTTATGTTGATTATTTGTATTATCGATTATAGTGTGCCAAGTGTCGTGGTAAATGACGAATTTGTTGCACGTAAAGAAATAAAAACTGAAAAAATAAATTGTCAACGACTCGACTAGTAATCTTCGTAATAATATTAACGTAATAAAATGCAAGCCGCAATGTAATAGGCGCATAAAATATTCGTCAAAATCATTTGAAAATTTCAAATCCGAAAGTTGGATTCGTTGTAACGATCTTACCTCCTTAAGGATGTTGAGTCCCAAATCGCAAATGATGATAAAATTTTGAAAATTTGGTATGTTTTTGTATGAAGTATTTCAGAGGTCGTGTAAAAATTTCACGACAATTAGGAAGCTCGTTATTGAACAATTAACATTCACAAATTAAATGTTGTTTTATGGAAACTGATGTAACTTTGCAATAAGTTTTTTTTTTGACCTCTCAATTTTATAATATCTACAATATACTGAAAGCAACGGAAACAAAACGAAGTTTATTGATAAATTTTTTTTTATTTCTTTTAAAAATTGTTCTTAACAAAATGTTAATTTTTTAATAACGAGCTTCCTAATCGTCGTGAAATTTTAACACGACCTCTTAAATACTTCATACAAAAACATACGAAATTTTCCGAATTTTCTTATCA
This sequence comes from Ophion costatus, assembly GCA_951751655.1. NCBI lineage: Eukaryota > Metazoa > Arthropoda > Insecta > Hymenoptera > Ichneumonidae > Ophion > Ophion costatus. The sequence goes on along the minus strand of OX632358.1, from coordinate 1,946,975 downwards.
TTTTTTATTTCAACCCTTAAGGAGGTTGAAGTAATGATGATAGAATTCGGAAAATTTGGTATGTTTTTACATGAAGTATTCAGGAGGTCGTGTAAAAATTTCATGACGATTAAGAAGCTATTTATTGAACAATTAACATTAACATGTTTCATAGGGACTCAACATCCTTAACCGCTTTCCAGAAAGGGCCGACGCCATTGATCGGAACAAATGGTAATCTGATTTACCAATGTCTGGTGAACACTGCGCACAATTTCCTTGCTTTCAGACCATTTCCATGGCATTCAGACGCAAGGAAATACATTGTTGGGTAACATTTAATGCTGCTGCTAATTATTATTCCATTTAACACGCTCCTTCGTTCAGTATTCTTTAAATTTTGTCGCCATATCATTGAAACCACTTTATATACATGCTTACCGATGGAGCATGTGCTTTGTAAACAAGTCCAAGCAACCGATGACACTCAGCTGCACTTTTCTTCAGATCAACGTAATGCAGTCACACTTCCCGCAAATGACGTCCATTAGGTCTTAATGTAGACATTTTCGTTACGATAAATATAATAACTATTCACACTTCGATCAAATAGCGTCAAGTGTATTCGACAGCTACGTACATATCATTCGAATACGAGCATTAACAGCCTCCACAACATGCCACCCGTGAAAGAATTCAGCCAGGGCTTTGACGAGGCCCCGACTATTTTTCCCTTACTCTGCAAGGGTCCCAACATGGCACCCGACCAGGTCCCTTGGAGGCCGGTCACACTTTGTCGACGAGGGCCTAAAGAGGCTTATGAATCAGGGCCCGACTGGTTGCCTCAACAGAACCCGATCGAAGCCATCAAGCAACCCTATTACTGCCTTATAATTATCAGCTTCATTAGTGGATTCACATCAAGCGAAGTGTTTTGCAATATTGAAAACTATTTTTTTCAAATAAAGGATTATTTATTATTCACCTCGAAATCAGAAAATAAAAAACAACTTCAGTTTTACAGTTTATATCGTATGCCTTGTAACAACCACTGCCCTGATGAATCCCGTCTGGGCCCTTTATCATTTTCCTCGCTACGACCTTTTTCGAATAAATTACCCAACCCTGTTATTTTCCTGTCGGGGCCTAGTCCGATTGTGTTCTGGAAAGCCCTAGTAGGGGATCCATATTCGAACCCTCCTGGGCCCCACATTTTTTTATGGCTACCCTCCAAATTTTTTTCACGGGTTCTTGCGCCCCGGAAAAATAGTAATTATGAAGTAATCGAAAAGCTGGAGGGCCGAACGACAACCACATTCATAAAGAATAGAATTTGAAAAATCGTTTGTTTAAGATGACAAGGACGGCAAAGGAAGACGACAACCACAACACCCGACGATAAAAAAAAAATCATGACATGACCTCCGCAACGTGAAATTACATGTACAATTTTGAATAAAAAGCATTGTAATTTTTTTTAATGTTACTTTAAACATGTAAAATATAACTGTGAAATAGTAACACTGTAGATTTAACCGTTTCCCTTCATTTAATTCCAAACAAGTCATCTTGAATGCCTTATAATTATCAGCTTCATTAGTGGGTACATGTCAAGCGAGGCGTTTTGCAATAATGAAAACTATTTTCTTCAAGTAAAGGATTATTTATTATTCACCTCGAAATTAGAAAATGAAAAACAAATTCAGTTTTACAGTTTATATTGTATGCTCTGTAACAACCACTACCTTGATGAATCCCGTTTGGGCCCGTTATCATTTTCCTTGCTACCACCTTTTTTGAACAAATTACCCAACCCTGTTATTTTCCTGTCGGGGCCTAATCCGATTGCGTTGTGGAAAGCCCTAATAGGAAATCCATATTCAAAGCCTCATGGGTCCCGAATTTTTTTATGGCTGCCCTCCTAATTTCTTTCACGTGCACCAGCACGAGATACCCCATCTACCAAACAATCTGCAAGTCATACTTGTACACCCAATATCACAAACACTTATGCTCCAAAAATGACACAGAGGGCAGAATCTTTGCACTCCGATAAAAACTCTCATTTTGTACTTCTTACTCCCTCCTTGGCTGGGAATTATTGTACGATTATTTTGGATCGTTTTACGAGAGGACGAGTCGGGCCGGTAGTTACTCGAGTTTTACTGCGGCGAGAATCAGCCCCTTCGCTTCTGACGCTCTTGGAAAGCTCTGATGAGCGATAAAACGAGAAGGTGAAATGATACTCGCAAAAAGACACCCGTGCAGCGGCGTTACTTGGAAAAATATATGTTGCCAGGGAAAAAAGGTACCCGAGTCGAAATTTAGACCCTCCTTTAAACCTCCTTTCGATCCCAATTTGTCATTCAATGGAGGTTCAAGAGGTTCAAATGGAAATCTCAAAAACATGTATATCAGAACCTACTGAACCTCCAAAAGTGGCAGAAATTGGACTTTTTCACTCAAAAGAGGTTTAGTAGGTTCATCTGAACTTCCTTTAAACCCTAGTGAGCCTGAATTAATGCTTACGCAAACCTACAGACCCTCTTTTAAACCTCCTTTCGCCCTACTAACTCTCCTTTGACTCCTCTCACCGGTGGCTCGCAGAGCCTCCTAGCCCTCCTTTAAACCTCTTCTGACCCTACTAACCCTCCTTTAAGCCTACTTCAATATGCTGCCCTCCGCTCCCCCGCCCTTCTCTCCCATCCGCAGTTCACCGATATTCCAAAGAAGGGATAATTATAATTTAAATAGATTTTCAGTTACACGAAATAATTTATAGTTGTGACAATGTATGTATATGTTTCGAATTAATAAATCAATCTTATAATAAATAATCAAACATCATATTTTTAATTCGCACATATAATTTATTTTTCAGATATAGCTTGACCCTACAGAACCTCCTTTGGATCCAATCTTTCATTTTCCTTCTGCTTTGGATTCAAAGGAGGTTCTGTAGGGTACAGATAGGACTTTAGGCCAAAACGAGGTTGTGTAGGTTCACGCAAGCCGAGCCCATAGGCCTAAAGGAGGCTCAGGAGGTTGAATAGAAGGTTCAGTAGGGCTAAAGGAGGGTCGCCAACGGTGCAAATTTCTCCATATAGGTTCAAGGGGAGTCAAAGGAGGGCGGCGGTCTGTGCGTTACAAAGGAAATAGGTTCTCGAGCATTCAAAGGAGGGTCTAAATTTCGACTCGGGTATAATTACTCGTACGGTATTTATATTCAGCATACCTTGAAAAGAAAAAAAAGAAAGGTAGCGCAGCGCCTCCCGTCGTTGTACCAAATTTTGCAACGGCGTATCGCGTCATTGGAGGAAAAATTGTGTGCATATGCAGAAGTATGGCGCGGCGAGTGTATTATACTGGCTGGGGGAGTGGGAGGGATGAGATCGACGAGCGATGGAAGGGCGGCTCTGAATCGCAGCTTATTACGATCACTATTATTTTAGTCCCGAGCTGGGATAATCCGTAGTGGAAATATCGATAAACGGGGGGAGGTACCTGAACGCGGTAAATTCGATAATGAGATGCCGACTTCGTGATCCCCGGGTGGTTCCACGTGTTTTATATGCTCGCTGGTGTATCGAAGAAAGAGAAGAGAAGGAACGATTGGGCCTCTTCTTCTCTCTCGACTATCCCAAGCCCTGGGTATTCTCCCTTCCCCTAGCCCCGTCGCGTTACTCCCGTCTTCATCGTTGCACTCTACATGCCTCTGTCCTTCTCCAAGAGCACTCTCGATCGCCCCGATGGCTCGCATAGAATCGAGATCGCGTACCCTCGCAAGCCCTCGCAATCGTCCGGGCTCGTGGCTACGAAGAATCGACAGATCAAGGATCCGGTGGGGAAAAGCAATCGTGAATGGAGAGTGACGACTGTGAGAAGGGGAAAAGTTCGATTTGTTTGGAAATACTAGCTTTTCTACGCGACTAGGATCATGTGTATGTCGAAAATTTGTTTCGTTCTTATGTAGGGAGTGGTTTTTGGTGTCATGTCTTATTAAGGGGTTACCCCCACTTGCGATTTTGAAAAAATCGATTTTTTTTATTGCATTTTTTTGAAGTATAAGTATCTGAGAATATGTCCTGAAAATTTCAAGTCGATCCGAACAAAATTGACTGAGATATGAGCGTTGAAAGAGAAGAATCTGTTGCGTAAACGACCAGCTAATTGAAACTTTAAACGCGTTTTTCTCAAAATGGCATTTCTGAAGTCGGTGACGAAGATTACTCGAACACTAATGAACCGAACTTCTTGAAATTTTGCAGGCCTATTTAATACACAAAAATGTAGTCTTTAATCGTTCGATTTTTTTCGTTAGATATATATACTCATTAATGAATACTCACTAATAGATACATATTAATAAATACTCATCAATATATACGCATCAATACATACTTATTAATACATATTCATTGATACATACTCATCACTACATATGCATCAATATATATATATATATATATATATATATATATATATATATATATATATATGTATATATATATATTTATCAAGACGTACTCATGAATATATAACCATTAATACATTCTCATCAATATATACTCAGCAATACGTACAGATTGATGTATACTCATCAATATATTTTAATTAATCCATACTCATGAATACACACTCATTTATGCGTATGCATTAAAACATTCTTATCAATACATACTCATTGATGCATACTCATTAAGGCATAATCGTTTTATATATTCGTCGATAAATGCTCATCAAAAGATATTCATTCATATATACTAAGGAAAACTAATTAATATATACTCATTGATACATACTTATTAATAAATACTTATTTACACATACACACTAATTAATACTCATCAATATATATTCGTCAATACATACTTTTTAATAAATATTCAATAATACATACTCATTGATACATATCCATTAAGGTACAATGATTACACATACTTGTCGATAAATACTCATCAATATATACTTATAAAAGCATACTCATTAACGGCTTACCCCCACTTCCGATTTTGAAAAAAATCGATTTTTTTATTGCATTTTTTTGAAGTATAAGTATCTGAGGATATGTCCTGAAAATTTCAACTCGATCCGAACAAAATTGACTGAGATATCAGCGTTGAAAGAGAAGAATCCATGAATTGAAGAACTGAAATTGAAACTTTAAACGCGTTTTTCTCAAAATGGCATTTCTGAAGTCGGTGACCGAGATTACTCGAACACTAATGAACCGATCTTCTTGAAATTTGGCAGGCTTATTTAATACATAAAAATGTAGTCTTTAATCGTTCGATTTTTTTTTTCGAAAATAAATGGCCGTTTTATAGCCAAAAAACGGCCGTTATTGTTCGTTAAAATCGAACCATTAACTTTGACTGTCCGCCATTTTGTGAAAAATGAATATTTTTTAAAATCCTTCGATTAAAGACTAGTTTATACTTATATTTGACTAAATCCATCGGCATTTTTTTTTCGGATGGTCCACTTCGCCGCAACGTTGGTCACCGCAAACCGTGTATATAAAAGCATTATTTCATTGACGGCCATTTGCCACTAAACAATGTAATATTTTTCAATAAAAAAATTACTGAAAGTTCTTCAAGATGTGTTCTTTAAGATGGTATATTGATCGATCAAAAAAGTTTTGTAGTTTTCTTTAAAAAAATTCACGAAAAAGGCCTTTTTAGCGCTACAAGCGGGGGTAACGCTTTAAAATGACATCGAACAGCTATAGATGCGAGGAAGACATCAATAATGGGGCCGAGGGTGGAGCAAGAGAGCCGGATCAAGAATGTTTCACATCGCGTTAAGGGAGCTTTCCAGTGTGAAATTTTCAAAAAATCGATTTTTTTTTTTGCTTTATCGAATAGTATACACTCTTCCGAATATTCCCTGAAATTTTCATGCCGAAATTCAGATTATTTCGGTTACTGTACAGCATTTCTTGGAAGAAGGCAACGGAGCGCTACAGCTACAGCGAAACTTTGAACGCGTTTTTCTCGAAACAGCATTTTTCAAAACGGTGTCCAACCTGGAGGGCAGAGTTTTAAAGCTATCGAGTTGAATTTTTTACACAATATTCTTAACGTCATTGTTTATCGTGCTATGGAAGCTTTTTTTTTTTTTTTGACATCTTCCTATTTTTTTGTAAAAAAAACTGCCAAAAAAAATGCTAAAATCGATACTTTTTGTTCAAACCGGCGCCATTTTTGCAAAAAAAAAAAAAAAAGCCTCCATAGCACGAAAGCCAATTATATACCGATCAATAATCTTTTTGTGTTTTTTGTTTCAGATCAAAATTGTGACCCCCAACGTGGACACCACATCCAAGTGCATTTTCTGCAACAATTGTTTCATCATTTTTATAGATATTAATTAATAAATAAATCGATCTTTAAAAAATTGTTTTGTATTCTTCAATACCCAATTAATATACAAAAAAAAAACCAGACCGATTAGATCATTTTTTCTTTAAAAAAAAAAATCGCGAAAAACAGCGATTTTTCGGGCTGTCACACTGGAAAGCTTCCTTAAGAATTATCCTTAGCTTTTGATTCGAACAATGTTAAACCTGCGGCTACGACGTGGCGTTTCTCGACACACTGCGCATTCGCGCAGTCGAGGCCGAACCGCGTGAGACGAGATCGGCAAGGTTTCAGTACCGGACGACGTAGGCGCGCCCGGCCGAGAGTATCACGGCACTAACCGCAGGGCCCTGCAGACCGTAGGGTCGCGGGGGTCAACCCGGCTACGTTGGACACCCGCTGAGAGTGTCGCGCAGTGTTCAACTCATACCGAAAACGCCCTTGCTTCATGCTCGTACGTCGCGAAGTTGCCTTTCGTTTTTCTCCCTCGTGGTATCCTCAACGAGCCAACGTCCGCGCAGAAGCTTCCCGAGTCCGCAGCGATTGCGCGGCCGGTGCAGCTCTTCGCGATTTCGCGGAGGTTTTCACTCGATCGACGAACTCGTCCTGGAAATTGAGCCTTTTCCATTGAAAATCCAGACCTCCGACGGGAAGACCGCGCGGCCGTTCGACGGTCCGTAGAGTCGAAGGGGCGAGTCGGGCGAGAGAAGAGACAGGGGGTGGAGGCGGCGGTGCAATATCGCTGTTGACGAAGGGACTGAGCAACTTTGTGGAATGCGCGAGCCGTGTTGAGCTTGTGGTCGCCGGCCTGTTGGTCTTTCCTTTTGTGTCATGCCCCATGAGACCGCGATGGAAGGAACATCGTGAACGAGAGGACGTATAGCTCTGTCACCCGGACCACGGCGATCTATTAGTTATGAATATGTTGCCCACGGCGATACACGAATCCCTCCTCCGTCCCCTGCCACCCCGAATCGCTTTACTGGCTTCTACATCCCGAAAATATGTCATCCTCTCTCTCTCTCCCTCAGTCTCGAACCCTGTTCCTCATCCGACGATTCTCATCCGACGCGTATAAAGACACTCCATCTCGTTGTGATTATGATTCCTCAAGTGCAGATCCGTGCAGTTGCGGACGATATGGCGAATTTGCACAAAATCGTGGCTCCTCTTACGAAGAAGCCTGAGATACGAGACCAAACGAGGAAAAGAGTAAAGAGGCGTGAGAGGCTCCACCACGGGGTCATCAGGGTTCGCTGGTACCGAAAGCCAAGCCGTATTTTACCGGGCCGTTAAGTCGATCGTAAATGGAGAACACCAGAGGGGGCGCGCGGAAACTGTCGCTGCCCGGGATATACGTGTGTCCGGTGTAGGTTTCGTCCTGTCTTCCGCGTCGTTGTCGTCGTCATCGCCGCCAACGTCGTCGCTGCGAGAGCAAAGTCACAAGCGAGACCGAAAATTCCGAAGATCGAAAGCAGCGTGAAGTTTGAGGTACAAGATCACCCGTGGTTAAGGCTGGCTCGAACGATCGAATCATTTATACGTCGAACCGTTGGACACCACCCGGCGACTTACGCGCAACGCTCGAGGCCGTTCGACGTACCGCACGAAGATCCAAATACGCATCGTATCGAGGCTGGACGACCAGCCGCGTGTTGACTTCGAAGAGAAGCCCACGGAAGGGTGGTTGATCGGGATCATTGGGCCGGGGCTGCTGACGAGGGTTGATGACGACGCGACGAAGGCACCGAGCCAGCGCATCGTTGCGCCCGAAAACCAACGAGAACAGAGGTGTGCGGAGGTGGAATGCAAGAAATCAGAAGGCACGCGGGTCCAAGTGGAAGAAGAGGACGGAGGAGAAGAGATGGAAGCATCTCGCGATGGAACGGTGGGCGCTCGGGTCGCCATTAAGCGGACCCCCTGCTGCGTGGCCCGCGGCAACCCTTCACAAAAAACTGTAATTGGAAATACTTTTCCTCCTTTTTTCCTAAAAATAATTTATGAATCTCCATCGTGGTCGAGGGCGGCTTCTATATGCGATGCTGTGCGTTTATTATACACGCACACATGCACGGAAACACGCAAGCGTAACGTACTCGCGTCTCACAAGAAGCGGGACCAGTATGCGAAGGATTGTATACAAAACGAAAGTAGCACACGTGGGAACAAGAGTGAGGGTGAAGACAGAGAGGTGCTTATGGCTCTCTTGTAACGAGCTCGGCCTCTTCCGTTCCTTCGTCCGTTTCGCCGACGAGATGGGATACTCCGTGGCTCATCGTTCAGTGACTAGAATGGAAATCATCGGCTACTTACGTTTTTTGTTCTTTCGTAGAGGGCTCGCGCGACACCCCGCTGTGCCGAGGGTTCGGCCGAGAGGCGAAAAAAGACAGTCCGAAAACTTTCATCAGCTGCGTGCGTTTCGAGCTTGGCAATCTCGTCGAAGGTTCAATCGCTTCGTCTCTCCGAGTCTTTGGTGCGCTTTGACCCATACAGACTGGATTAATTCGCCACTGTTCCGCGAGGAAGCTTTACCCCTGGCACTGCCGGGTCTACCGTGTCTCGTTATTGTCGCCACGTGAACTAACCCACCATGCGGCGCTAGTAGTCACCAGCGTGACCCCCACTCCAGTCGCGCAGCGTCTGCATTATTTGCATTCGACGCGTCTGGAAAATTCATTGTTTAGAATAGAATTTAAAAGTATATGTGTGTATAGGAAGGGATGCAATATTTACACTTGTTGCAATATTATGTATTTGAAAATATTTATCGAACGAAACAAACAGATAACATTAATATTTTTTAAATAATTGATTAGTCACGTTGTACAATGTTTTGCGATTTTTTTCTTGTCGAGATTGCTTTTTTTTTGTTCTGCGTTGAGACGTGCAGAATATTGCTGCATCCGCATCAATACGTAATATTGTATTATGTGTAAAAGAACACTATCGGCGTGTTCTATACACGGAAAAGAGAGCTTTTCATAGTTATACACGTCGTCCAATATAGACTCGAAAACACGTGTTGAATTGCGATGGGCCACAAATCGCTCTTCTAACGTGATAAAATAATTACGATTTTACCACACTACGATTTTTTTTATTCGAGAACAATGACAGATCGAGAAAAAATGACGAAATAATACGGAGAGGTGCTTTGCGGAGTGGGGGTCATGCGGGTGACTACTAGCGCCGCATGGTGGGTTAGTTACGTGGCGACAATACGGGGACACGTTACCGTTGAGAGAATTTGTCCCAGTGTCAGCCCCCTGGCTTTACCAAAATTCGCCGATTCGCTCCCGGTTGTGAAATTTTCGCCGATCGACGGATCTTTCCGTGCGTACGTAATGAAAGGGCGATGAGTGGCTGGAACGAGAACGCGGCTACCTCATTTCACGGACGTGGCTCGCGAGAACTTGGCACGCACCAGCGAGACCGAGTCCTGGTGAAGACGCTTGTAGTGGCCTCGCTGGTAATTACAGGATGATCCGGCCGATCTATCGAACCTCCCCGAGGAGATGTTTGCCTTGTACGTATCAATCAGGGGCGGCACGTTTTCAACCGCTTTCAATCGATAATCACCGTGTGGTGCATCATTCCACGGTCAATTAACCGCGCGTGCACCAAGCACGTGCTTCATATCTTTGGAATCACAAGCCGGCGGGGCCCTGACGCCGGCTCGCCATCGCCTTCAACTCGAATAGAATCCATTTTTCGTAGGCTCTGGTCATCGAGTTCTGCAAACGATGCCTGGAGTTTCGAAAGAGCAACCGCAGCCTCTGTACCGGTGAAGCCTGACGCTGAAACGGATGCTTTTCGAAATAACGCTGGACTTATTGATTCACGGCGATCTGGTCTTTTTAGCCCTGTGGAAAGCCAACAGAAATCGTCCAACTTCGACTCGTACGGTTGAGGAAAAAGAGCCCCTAGCTTATAGTGAATAAAAGTAGGATGACACGGTAGGACGGAGCAGGACGATGAAGAGAAGAGGCGAGGAAAGCTGTTGATTGTGGCTTTTCTGAAGAGGATCTCGTGCCGCTCGCGGTCGTGAAATAATGTGTAGTATATACGTATAAGAAAGAAACCCAGGCGCGAGACAACAAAGCAAAAGTGGATGGATGGCCGAATCATCCAACGCGCCTGGTCTCCACGGAGACTCGAATATGGTGAAGGCGTATGGTCCTTCGTTCTTTCAAGATGTCACTTATTAATTCTACCATTCTTTCGGTGGCTCGCGGCAAGCTTTAAAAAAAGAATAGCCCCGCCCGTTCGAAGGAGCACTTCTCGCGCGTCGGTCCTTCCGAAACTCGGGAATTCCACTTGGATGACCAAGGGAGCACAGAAGTAGTCCTCGGAGCCGATGAACAGACGGGCTGACGTACGTTCAAACGTATGTTCCTCGCGAGGCCCTCGCGGGGTAAGGTCAAAGGATTCTGCTTGGCTACCTGAGGTTCCGTGCAGCCTCTCGAATCCATATTACACGCCGCCGGACACCGAGGAAGGCGGAGTAGCTGCCGGCATTTTCATCTCCGGCTCTTTTTTCCAGCCGTCAGGGGCTCTCGAAACGATTAATAATTTTTTCGAGAACGAACGTTCTCGGACCTCGGAGACAACGAGGGTCAGTCAGGGAACAAAGCGCTTAGTGGGCTCTTTTTTATGCTCCGATATATTGTTTCGACAATGGCATCTTATTTGCAAGGTTGGGTACGTTTGGTGGTTTGGCCAACTGGATCGACAGCCCACTGAATTAGGCGCTTTGCTGAGGAACCCAAACCCAAACAAACCCAAACGAAGCGCCTAGCGGGCTCTTTTTTATGCTCCGATGTATTGTTTCGACAATGGCATCTTTTTTGCAACTTTGGGTACGTTTGGTGGTTTGGCCAACTGGATCGACAGCCCACTGAATTAGGCGCTTACTTTGCCGAGGAACAAGCTGGTTTTTGGGATGATGCATTTGTCTTCTCGAACGATCAGGCAGATGCATCCTTTCGCTCGCTTACGCAAGGGCTTGACCATGTGCATTCGAAGAGCTGATGCAGGACTGCAGCGTTGAGAGTACGTGAAAGATCCTCGCTGCTGATGAACCATCGGCGTGGGAGAAAGTTGACGTATGGATCGAGAAGGCAAGGTCTGTCAATTACGAAAAAAAAACGTTACCCACGGTTAGGCAGAAGCAAACGGGGCCCAACAGTTGCTGCCCTTTATCCTTCGTTCTCGCGTTTGGTCCGCTTCCAAGGTTTTCGATATCCCGCTGCGTAAAATTGTCTTTTGCCTCCGCGCGCGCTGCTGACCACAACTCGAGCGTCGACGAGGAGGAGAGAAAGAGAGAGGTATATCGAACCGTGTAATTATTCGGCTGGCCATAACTTATACGGCGCGTCCGTGAAAGTCTAGACCCGAGGAATCGATTGGAGGAACCCGGTGATTTGCTGCTCCTGGCTGCTGTTCCCTTCCATTTCTGGTCTCTGTGATCCTTTCGTGGTTTTTAAACCTCGAACGCACAAATCACGATGAGAATAATAACCAGCCGTACTCGAAGATGACACTACTTTGGGAGTTCGAACAATTGCGCGATCGACCGATCGGTCTTTGTCTCCTAGATTTGATTGACGTTGGCGGGCCAACATTTGTCCATAGTATGCAAAAGGGTTGCGATGGCTACTAACGAAAGTCGAAATTGTGTGGGTGATGTTTCTTTGACGCTATTCACTTCGGTCCCAGTATGGGAATCTGAAAGAAGGTTAGTAATGACTGTCACACTATTAAGGGGGTATGCTGCTCTGGAAAGTTCAAAAATCCTTTTCTTGCATGTTTTTATAGTGTGAACTTTCAAGAATATTTTAAGACCAATCGGACCCTGATATTCTACAAATTGACGAAGTTGCGATGCCTCGAATTTAAGGATGTTGAGTCCCTATGATACATGTTAATGTTAATTGTTCAATAACAAGCTTCCTAATTGTCGTGAAATTTTTACACGACCTCTGAAATACTTCATACAAAAACATACCAAATTTTCAGAATTTTATCATCATTTGCGATTTGGGACTCAACATCCTTGAACGCGATTATCTTGAAACTACATACCTTGACACGGCGGGATTGATCTCTTGAGTAACTTTCCCACTATTGACTTTAATTTGCACAGTTAGCGTTCAAGCAGTAGTCCTTTTTCTGAGACTTGTCATATTTGAAGTCCGTGTGCACGATAACTCAAAATCTACTGGACCAATCGCTTTGAAATTTTGCACAGTACTTCTTCACATAATTCACCAGGTATTGTCGAGAGCTTTTTTGTTTTTTTAAATAATTACTAATTTTTCAACAACAAATTAGCCGATTTTTTTTAGCGAAAATCGGGTTTTTGGCTCCCAAGTGCTACGAAAAATCGAAAAAAAAAAATCCTTCCGTCATTACCTCGAGAAACATCTCCTTTAACAAATGCATTTTGATTTTTTTGTTTCAGATGATTCTGTTGCGAGTTATGGCGCACACCGCAAACCAACTTTTTTTCGAGGCGCCTCCGGGGTTTAATTTTCACTCGCTCAATTTTCAATATTTTGCAATGCAAATTTAGGAGAATGTTGTTCAAATGTTACTTCATTATATGTAAATTTTTCAATAAACGAACACTATTCGTTACGCCAAAAAAAAAAATCTCAAAAACATGCCTTTTTTTCGCCGAATTAACTTTACCCCGCCCTTAACGTTCCGACAAAATATACAATTCCAATCTGCTCATACGGCTGATACTGCTGTTCGCGAATGGCTTTTGGTTGCGGTATGGCTTTGGGCCGGATTACTTTTTTTTTCAATCGTACGAGCCCTGGTACGAGAGCGTTGAAAAGAAGGATGTCTGGCTGGACATGCGCCGAACAAAGGTTATTACAGGTGGCGAGGCTATATCCCATCGTCGAGCAAGTGGAACCCTAGGCCTAGATGAGGCCATCAAGTCACAGCGGGGCTCCGCGACACCCTCGTCTCAGCGCGAGGTGCTTGCAGTTCCCTGCTTTCAGAAGAAGAGGATCGGGGGATTACTCATCTACATTTAACTCCAGCGCTGGAGAGCTGTTCTCTGCCGATCGCGGCACTGCGTAATCTATCCATCGGGTCTTTTCGCCGCGTTCCGGTCATCCTTCGCAATGTTGGCTATAGATAGCGGCGAAAGCGAGAGGCAGAAAGAGAGCAAGATGGAGAGTACAAGCTGTAAGCAGGAGCCCCTGCGGCCGACTCCTGCCGTCCTAATTCTTATGCCGTCACGCGTTTTATGATACCCACCGACATAAAGTTTGGATTCCACGCAGGCTGAGACACAGACGCACGGAACAACGGGACCCCGCAGGCAGGAGCGCGGGTTCCGGAGCGTTAATTATCGGCGGTATAAGCTTGGGCTTGATATCAACCATAATTCAGTGAGATTCAGTGATTCTCGTTTTCCCGATAAATCCAAAATGTTTTTGTCATCGGAATGACGACAGCGAATCACCATTCGTTCCTTTCTAACGAATGCGACCATGCGGTGTCACATTTGGTCCGGCAAACGACACGCGATGACTTCCCAAAAGTTGGCCGTGTCGTGTCCAATCCGGAAAGTTACCAAACCCAAACGAGTCTGCTTAGAAAAAGCATCGCTCGTTCACGGACATACCACTCGCTGGCACAGCGCTTTTATGTACTCCTCGAGAAACGGTACGGCCATTCCTTTGCTTAAGGATCGAGAGACACTGGTCAGAGGGAGACACACGCGCGGCATGTACCTTTGACAATGGAGCATCGCTACGGCATTGTGAGACCAGCACACGGCGGCACATTAATTGTCTCTTTGAAGCCCCGATGACCTCTAGCTCTTGGACTCGGTGCTCGTTCGCCCCCTCTGTTGTACGACCCTACGACTATATAGTCGTTTCTTCGTCTTGTTCCTGTACTTTTGTACTTTTTATTCACGTGTCCTTTCTTTCTCGCCCGGGACCCCTCTTCGTCTCGCGGGGCCTGATACTGTGAAATAAATGCCATAAAGGACCTGACTGTTTCGAGTCAGCGAAGTCACAGACGTGCCTCTCGTGACAGGCCCCTTCTATCGGGACCTATTGCGTTCCCAGCGTATCTTACACCCAATACTGCCCTTTTGAACTCACTGCGTTGCACTTCCTCACCCCTCGATCATGTCGCCTGCCAACTCTGATTCTCGACACTTATCGATAAATTTGCCGCCCTTTGAATCTTCTCGGAGCTTTGACAACATTCGACAGCATTCATTGGCTCCTTCCAACTGAAGAATCTTCGAAGAAATAAAACAGATGACATATGTCAGGTCCCTTTGGCAATCAATTTCCCACGGGAAATCGATTTCCACGTATGGAACCCTCAAAATCAAAACACGGTTGTGGCTATAAGAGCGACCTTCGTCTACGCGTCAAGCCTGCATTTGGCAATTCCAAGTCAGTGGTTCAGGGGGACTTTATGGCGAACGTGCGAAGGACGGAAGGAACAAATGATTTTAGACCCGAACAACGGAAAAGGAAAGGTCCTCAACGATCATTGGGCTGGTACGCGTGTGCGTGTGTCTGGCCAGGGGTAAAATGATCGCAGCGATGTCCTTTGTTGGGTCGATGGTTCAGGTCTAAGGCGTCTTGACTCTGCCCTAGGAGTCCGCCACTCTCGTCCTCAAAACCCCTTCTCACGCGCGCTCCCAAGTCCCATCTAATAATTGGCTTCGTTGAAAATCGTACTCCGCGACGAATCCATCCTCCTCTTCTTCATTCTCCTTCTTTTTTTCTATTTATTCGTTCTTTTTCTTCCGCCTGCATCGCTGCGAGATGCTCCACCGCCCCCGAGAAGACCGCGGCACACACGGACGAGGAACACCGGTGATTTCTCCTCCCACCCTCTTTTTCGAGAGCGTGAGCCGCGCGAGTCGCTTTGGGCCCATGTCCCCTTCCCGCGCGTCTGTGCGGGCCCCATTGGCAAGTGGTCAGGCGCGCACGCCAAAGACGTCCGTTCCTCCGCGCTCCATTCACTCCGCCACGTGGGAACTCGAGAATATTTTTACGTTTCGCCATTCATGTTCCGAGCGTGGCTTGCCCAACGATATAACAGATTGTTTCTCAGAAATCGCTCGGGACTTGAGCGAGAAAGAAACAAAAGAGGCCCAAAGAGCAAAGAAGAGGGATGGAGGAGAGAGAGGGAGAGAGAGAGAGAGCGTGGATAATGTCCATAAGAGTTTTCATAAGTGGTCCGTACGTTTTGTCTCCGAGCTGTCTG
Organism: Ophion costatus; assembly: GCA_951751655.1. Lineage (NCBI taxonomy): Eukaryota > Metazoa > Arthropoda > Insecta > Hymenoptera > Ichneumonidae > Ophion > Ophion costatus. The sequence continues at coordinate 1,931,373 of OX632358.1, read as the reverse complement.
TTTGGAACCAGGTTGCATAACTCCGGGGCAAATTTTAGTGCCCTGTTGTTATGTCCATCCAGGATATTGCCCTGTTACTTTTTTCCAAAATGGTCAACTCACTTTCTCACATTTGTCCAAAACTACCGTTCATGCAAAATTAGATCGCCAGCGCTGTCAATAATTATTGGTATTGGAAAATGACGTACAGCTGAAATATTGTCGACACGATGAAATACGTTTTTAGGGTTATGTCATGTTAGGGTCAGCTACTTTGGTATATTTTGGAAGAACGACGACAATGGCTTTCAGATTTTAGTAAGTATGCCGCAAGGGTACCTACTAAAGGGTACTTACTAAACTTTACTTACTAAAGGGTACTTACTAAACTAAGTAAGTAAAATTAAGTAAGTAAACTAGTAAGTTTACTTACTTACTAAACTAAGTAAGTAAACTAGTAAGGGTACTTACTAAACTTACTAAAGGGTACTCACTAAACTTTAGTAAGTATGCCGCAAGGGTACTACTGCCGCAAGGGTCAGCTACTTTGGTATATTTTGGAAGAACGACGACAATGGCTTTCAGATTTTAGTAAGTATGCCGCAAGGGTACTTAATAAAGGGTACTTACTAAACTTTACTTACTAAACTTTACTTACTAAAGGGTACTTACTAAAGGGTACTTACTAAACTAAGTAAGTAAACTAGTAAGTAGTAAGTTTACTTACTACTAAGTAAGTAGTAATTAAACTTAGTAATTACTACTTAGTTAAATTAAGTAGTAAGTTTACTTACTTACTAAACTAAGTAAGTAAACTAGTAAGGGTACTTACTAAACTTACTAAAGGGTACTTGCTAAAATTTAGTAAGTATGCCGCAAGGGTACTTACTTTATGCGCCGACGGAAAAGTAGAATACGGGTGCAGATGCTGATACAAGCTGTAATGTGTTCTCCAATATTGATTGTAGGTAGCTGCGATCCACCAAAATGCTATAAATTCACGTTATAGGGAGATGACGCGGAAGGTTTGGAAAGTTATCGTGCCCGACGATTAGTCGAGTTATTTTTTAGCAAAAATTTGATATCGTCAGTACGTTTGTCATTCTACAAGAATTGTGGAAGTGAGGAAGCCGTCTCGTCCCCATTTTACTTCGTCCCCAAAGCAAGCTATCTGGACAAGGTTGTTTTTGCACTTGAACTATGAACTTTTTTGCCGATCCTCGTTAATTTACCTTTTTTTTAATCACTCGGCGTCAAGACGCTACCGCGTTTCTTGAATACTATCTTCTTGTTACTATAGTCTACATACTTGCGAAAAATTATTGCGGTATCGCAAGTGTCAAGAAAGTCAGACCGAGAAAACATTCGTATGGAAATTAAAATCCTCTTAAAATCTAAACCCTTCACTATTTTCCTCAATATGTTATCTGAACATACGATATATGTGACTCTATTCTTGAACGAAAAGTCCATCAGTTATATAAATAATTGTAAAAAGTATGTTGCAAAGAGACATCTACTGAAAATTCAGACTCCCTTAGAATCAAGGCCCTCTGAACGATTTCCGTGAAAACAAATCACGATATTTATTACACACGCATATTCTACACATATTGATGTTCAAAACATCATTTTTACAGATTTTTGCAGTAATAATTTCCACAATTTCACGCTCTATGAAGACAGCCTCGATTTCATACTTTTTAACATTTTTCGTGAAATATTACTATTGATATCGTGATGCAGTTTTCAACTCACCTAGAGCCTAAATTAAACTAGACTAGACTATACTAGACTAGACTAGACAATTAGAACCAAAAATACAGCAAAAGTTTTTTTCCCTATCAAAAGTAAAACATTGACTTAGAATTAAATTGAAACTTTGAATTGCATCCGAGGCATAAATTCATTGCACTGAAATAAATCGTCATGATATCTAATATAATTATTGAATGAACAATCGATTAAAAATCCAATTTAATCGACAAAAAATCTGCGAGTAGAAAAAGAAATCGAAAAAAAATGACAAGGTGAATTTTTTTGGTGGATCGGTGCCTTTGCAGCACAGTGGTTCCGTACGGCACCACTTATTTCGAAAGGTTTTTTTCCGATTAAGAAATAGTTTTTATTTGATTTAAACAACTTTAAAATTCATGTGCAGAGGTTTTCTTGTTTATAACAATTTATTCATATTAGTAAATAAATTCTAAAAAACCTTTTTTAAAAAAAAATTTATCGAAGAAACTTTGGGGCATAATCTTATAAAAATACGTATTTCAGGGTTTTGGGGTTGTTTTGGGATAGCCGCCATCTTGGATCCGACATTTAGAATTTTTCCAATTCTGCGTTCAGATTTATAATCAGCGTCCTCTAAAGCTCCTGTACCCCAAGTTGTAGCAAAATCTAGTATTACTTAAATTTTATGACCGCCATTTGGGACTCGCCATTTTGAATTTTCAAAATCGGAATTCAGATTCGTAACCAGCTTCTCCAAAAACATCTGTATATTAATTTTTATAAAAATCCGTTCGCCCAAAAAATATATGTCGCAGAGTTAAAAAATTCAAAAAAATGACCTCGAGGCTGACTTTGTAAAGCGTGTATTTATTAGAAATTATTGCTGTAAGAATCTGTAAAAATAATGTTTTGCACATCGATATGTGTACAATATGTGTGCCTAGTTCTAGATTTTTTTCACCACTATTATGAGTTTAAGAAATAAATATGTTATATCTCAGCAAAATACATGTGTTATGTCATTTAAAATTCAACTCCTTATAGGCACCATTGAACAAAATTTTAACGCCTTCAAACTTTGCACACATTAAAAAAAAAATATCTTGATTGTGTTTTTACGTGGGGCGAATACGAAAATTCAAGTTCGACCTAAATTGCGGTCACCCTAATATATATATATATATATATATATATATATATATATATATATATATATATATATATATATATATATATATTGAGCCAATGTTAGAGTATAGGACCGCCTGACTACTGGCTAAGGGTTGAGTACTGGTCTTGTATACCCCACATCTCTTACGATACACCTCTGCTCTACTGGATTTTAATCGGATATAAAAAAATTGCGAACTTTGTGGTCCAAAGAATTTTATTTTTTCAATTCCAACTCCCCCCTGTCTAATCCCGCCCGCCGATTTTCGCAAAATAATCCCAGTTCACACGTTCCACGAGACACTACATTTATGCAAATGTTCACCAAGGGAACAGTGTCGAAGCTTCGTAGCTACAACCAAGCCATGAACAAATATCCATAGTAAATTAAAAAAAAAAAAAAAACGAAAATAAAGCTTTTATGAGGTAGAAAAGCAGACAGTAAAATCGGTAGTAAGAATGAAAAAGGTTGATTGTTGCTACATAGCTGTAGAACGAGGATGTCAGATTGGAAGATTTTCGCATCCGACTGCTGCTCTCTAGAAGAGTGCTATTAAATGGGGGGGGGGGGGGCTGGGTCGTGATCGGGGAAGGAAGGACACCAAAAAGAGAGAGCGGGAGAGAGAGAGAGAGAGAGAGAGAGAGAGAGAGAGAGAGAGAGAGAGAGAGAGGGAGCTGGTGAAAATAATGATTGATCGAGCAATTAAATACCACTGTGATGACTGGAGTGGGAGTGGTGTATCGTGCGAAGTGCGGTGCCGTTTATGAAGTAAGAACTGCACCATGGGTCCTTGTGAGAAGAAAAAGGAACATCATGCCGGGTGAACGCGACGGGGCGCCATGGTAGCAACAATTGCCGGTAATGAGCCGACATCGAAACTCCACCGACGGATATGTGGCTGCGACTCGTGGCAACTTCTCCAGTTTGTTCCTATTTCTGGATACACCAAATTTCGGCTCCGAAAATTTGCACTCTCACCCATGGGCGCACGTTAATAGGGAATGATACCTTATCGCGGTCGGTATGGTAGAACGATTATAGATTCCCACGAATCTCTGAAACGGCTCTTCAGATCCCGTCGAAACTTTGCCAAACGACGTCAAATAGATAGACGAACGGCTGTCTTCTCCTCAAATTTTCCGAATTTGAGAAAAAAAATGTAGATTGGGTTATCATGAGCCAATCTACATTCTTCGAAACTTTGGTCGCAACAGTGTTTTCGGACTTTTTTTTCGTACGTCCATTGTGCCGATGTCCTTCCGTTAAGAGGGAATGATACCTTATCGCGGTCGGTATGGTAGAACGATTATAGATTCCCACGAATCTCTGAAACGGCTCTTCCGATCCCGTCGAAACTTTGCCAAACGACGTCAAATAGATAGACGAATGGCTCTCTTCTTCTCAAATTTTCTGATTTTGAGAAAAAGAATGTAGATTGGCTTATGATAACCCAATCTACATTTTTTTCTCAAATTCGGAAAATTTGAGGAGAAGACAGCCGTTCGTCTATCTATTTGACATCGTATGGCAAAGTTTCGACGGGATCCGAAGAGCCGTTTCAGAGATTCGTGGGAATCTATAATCGTTCTACCATACCGACCGCGATAAGGTATCATTTCCTCTTAACGGAAGGACATCGGCACAATGGACGTACGAAAAAAAAGCCCGAAAACACTGTTGCGTTGTACAATGCAAGAATAGACGAGAGTCGAAATCTGAAAAATGGAAGCGTGTTACGTGAAAGTGATGCCACCATGGCCGAAACTTAGCGAATCTTAGAGTACGTCCATAATAATAAAGCATGGCCAATGTGCGTCCTCTGGGACAAACATCAGGACACTTTATATGTAGCTATACGCATAGGTTTTTTTACGTCTGATATATATTGGCGAGTCCGGCAATGCGCGGGCGAATATATAGCATATCGGCAAGATTAATCGAGTCAAAAAGGCCCGCGCGTTGTTACAAAGTACGCCGCCCGCCGTGACACAAAACCCATGCGTTAGCGACCGAACCAGAGGCGACCTCGTTGTTCCTTCCTCGCAACATCGTCCCGTGGTTGTTTCGTGTTCTAAGGTTACTCGTGTGTCCGGGATACACCCACGCCAAGAATATCGGTCCCCGGCCTCATCCTCGATCGTCGCTCCGATGACGCAAAAAAGTATCGCTGCTTACTTTTCGATTTTGCTTTATCGCCCCAATCCCGCCCTCGTACCACCCCTCGAACGTAATACAAACGCTTTTATGTTTTATATTCCGGTATGGGTATTAAAAGAATGGAGTGCTTGGTTTTTTATTGGAGAAATCGATAGACTGGAAACCGGTCGTACGAAGTCGATAAAACGACACGCTCGTATATTGGATTAAAAATGAGATTCCCCATTGAAATCCAATGTACGATTCTAATTTCAATCCTTAAAGATGTCCGCACTGTCGAACAGAATTCGATACGATTGTGGATAAATCCCATCAAATACTGTACGTTGAATTCTCTCAAGGGGGGAAATCGCAGTAAAATTTTCGATTTTTCGAAAAAAAAAAATTTTCGCTTAAAAGGTGCTTTAGGGCCTTAAAAATAATATACCAAATGATGGAATACGGCAAAAGTGTCCGAGTGCCCAAATTTCTTGCGTTGAATACAACGGTTTTTCACGACGCCTCACTTTCGTGCATACGTATATAACATAAATAGTGATAAAAAACAGTGATATTTTTAAATCATTGTCATTATGAGTGACACATCGTCGAGTCGTGTTAGAAAAGGGACGAAAAAGGATACTGCGTACGAAAATCGACTGTACGGTGCAGGCATTGCAGATTAGAGGTATATGAAATTTTCATATGGTTTCTCAGTACTCAAAACTTTAAACGCGTTTTTCTCGAAACCACTTTTTTTGAGCTCGCCGAAGACATAACTCGAGCAAATCTTTACCGATCGACTTGAAATTGTGACAGTAGCTTCGAAACATCTTTCTCCACGGAGCTACGTAGGATTTTTTATTTTATATGGCTTAGTTTTTTTTATCGACGATTTTATGGCGTTTTTTTTTGTTAAAAATTTAACTTTATTTTCAAACATGCGCGATTTTGCGAAAAATCAATATATCGAATAAATCCTACGTAGCTCGCTAGCTGTTGTTATATGGAAACTAAAAAATTTTGGTTTTTTCTTCCAGGTCAAAAATTAAGGAGTCTACGTCTTCGGCCATCGACACGCTTTCAAAAATAGGCGCCTTGGGGCATATGCTGCGCAGCCTCCATTTTTAAATATTTTTTATTGAAAAAATTACATTTTGTACTTTTTTAGTATTGCTGTAAAACCTACTTTACATATTTTCGATTGATACTTTTATTCAGCCAAAATTAATTCCCGAAAATACGCCTATTTTTTTGTGTCCTACTGTGATTGCCCCCCTTAACAACACGTATAGATGTACAAAATGAGTGGATCGTAGGGAAAGATTCATATCTTGAAAAGAGTATAAATGGCTTGAAGAAGAATATCTTAAAAATCGGTTTGAATTGCATCACTAGAACGGTACTGCGTTATCATTTGTTATCAATTTTACTGCACTTTAAAATGTCACCACATACGTACACGCTCACGGAAGCATGCAGGTCTGCGTCAAGCACGTAAGAGTGTCGATACGTCGAGTTTCTTCTCGTGTCTTTTCACATATTTGTGATTCGAACGTGGTAAGAATTCACAAACGGCGTCCATCGGGAAACAGCGCAACATCCGATTGGATTCCAATGAGAACTCCTCATGCCTGGCGTCCCGAACAAATTCCGAGATGTGGGTGCATCTTCGGACCAACAAATTTGTACATGGAATCACGAAAGCGTATTTTGGGGGGGGGGGGGAGATCCAACAAATCACGGTTGAGAATTTCAAATAAAAAAGCTGTCAAATGATGTCAATCGGGGAATGGCCCGGAATTCACTCGGACTCCAATGTGGAGTCCCTACGTGCAGTATCCCTGTCAAATGCCTATAGGGACGTGGTAGGATCAGGCAACGGCCCGACTAATTTCTGCACAAAGTGATGTCATATGAAATCTTGCTGTTGATAGCATCAGCATTTTTCTTCTTACTTCAAGATCGGGGAAGGTGGAAACTCTAGTCTTGCATAACCGGAGAATTCGTCTCGTGACACCCGCGATTTTTCAACCCCGAATTTTCGGCTTCATCGCTTTCTCTTTTCTCGCCCATTATGGGTATAGATTGCTTTTTCACAAAATATCCAATGTACTCCTGGACCAACATCACGATTTTCTTTTTGTCCATTCTTCGGGGATTTTCAAAGTGCCCATTATGTGCAACGTGAAGCATCGATGGCCAGCGACGCCCTCTTTCGTTGTTCATTGACACAGGTCTGCGAGATTCTCGCGCTGACCGCAGGGGTACGTTTGTCTGCACCTGCGCTTCCTACTTCGGCTACGCCTCAACCTCGAAGACAGCGAAGTCTTGGAAGTTGGGATCGGACGATTCGTCATTCGCTGTTACTGCCAATAGTTCTTACGTATAAAGAAACAAAAAAATCGTACAAAAAAATCGCAAGCTGCCGAAGTATCACATTTTCGGCGCTGCATCGACAACGAGGATCTTCCAGCGTCCCCGAGTCGAAATTTAGACCCTCCTTTAAACCTCCTTTTGATCCCAATTTGTCATTCAATGGAGGTTCAAGAGGTTCAAATGGAAATCTCAAAAACATGTATATCAGAACCTACTGAACCTCCAAAAGTGGCAGAAATTGGACTTTTTCACTCAAAGGAGGTTTAGTAGGTTCATCTGAACCTCCTTTAAACCCTAGTGAGTTAATTTAATGCTTACGCAAACCTACAGACCCTCTTTTAAACCTCCTTTCGCCCTACTAACTCTCCTTTGACTCCTTTCACCGGTGGCTCGCAAAGCCTCCTAGCCCTCCTTTAAACCTCTTCTGACCCTACTAACCCTCCTTTAAGCCTACTTCAATATGCTGCCCTCCGCTCCCCCCCTTCTCTCCCATCCGCAGTTCACCGATATTCCAAAGAAAGGATAATTATAATTAAAAAATATTTTCAGTTACACGAAATAATTTATAGTTGTGACAATGTATATATATGTTTCGAATTAATAAATCAATCTTATAATAAATAATCAAACATCATATTTTTGATTCACACATATAATTTATTTTTCAGATATAGCTTGACCCTACAGAACCTCCTTTGGATCCAATCTTTCATTTTCCTTCTGCTTCGGATTCAAAGGAGGTTCTGTAGGGTACAGATAGGACTTTAGGCCAAAACGAGGTTGTGTAGGTTCACGCAAGCCGAGCCCATAGGCCTCAAGGAGGCTCAGGAGGTTGAATAGAAGGTTCAGTAGGGCTAAAGGAGGGTCGCCAACGGTGCAAATTTCTCCATATAGGTTCAAGGGGAGTCAAAGGAGGGCGGCGGTCTGTGCGTTACAAAGGAAATAGGTTCTCGAGCATTCAAAGGAGGGTCTAAATTTCGACTCGGGTCGCTTCGACCATTCGTCGAGGAGGCAAAAGGCAAAAGAAATGCCGGCATTGAGGCCTTTATTTGTGCAAAATGTGGATTTGAGGTTCCCCATAAATTCATATTTTTAAACGCACCGTCCGATCTCAGAATTTACACCAGCCATATTAGCACTGATTTCAGCGTTACCGCCGTTAATTCGTCCCAATTAGCAATTTCATTAGTAATTCAACGATATAGGTATTCGCATAAAAATTCCCTACAAGCAATACGGGCGAGGATATATCTGTATTCCGGTGATTCCTGACAAGGCGGGACGACGATGGGATAGCTGGTAGTAGCGACAAGTCGTGTACATAATTAAGCGGCATGAAAGTTCTCTCTCCCTTTCTCGATAAGGAGTACACGTTCGCAAGTTGATGCGTTAATTATCTCGTTGCACATACGGAGATCTCGCGCTCTCGAGCAGCAGGAGCACAAACACACAGCGGTATACATCTCGTCCTCCTCCGCAACTATAGAGCTTCGAGAGGCAGAGAATCCGTGAGAGGGAGAGAGGGAGAGTACGCGCTGGAGCTAATAACATTTTCGCTCGTCGTTATTATACCGCACCGACGACAGAGAGACGAAAGGGACTTTCCGTACTATAACGTACGTTGGAGCCCACTTAAGGCTAAGATATGACAAAGGGGGTACGAGGGAGAAAAATATATAGAGAGGGAGCGAGAGGCTCCGAGTCCGAGTCGAATGCACTGCCACACGCTCGTTTCCTTCGTGCTTTTACGACCACGTACGATACCAGAAATTCCACCAGTTTGGCGTTCCCCTTCGTTTCGAGCTAACCGGCAAAAGCCGTATTTTCACGTTAATCGAGATATAAGAACGGGTGGGATTAAAATATATGCTTTACACGAAGTCCATATATCCTTGGATCGCAAGCCGTGCGCGTGAAAACGAATCACTTTTTTTCAATCTCAACCGGAAAAGCGACGTCTGCTGGTGATCCAGCGGTGAACGAAATTTCGGAAATCCACGGGAGAGAATTGCAGTACGGGGTAGGCAGCACGTCACGTGCAGAAATTCGTTGGCGTGTCCACAGATCCTACCACGTACCTATAGGGGTTCAATAGGGCTGCCACACGTAGGAAGACCACACTGGAAGTCAAGTGGAATTCGCGCTATTTCGCGATTGGCGTCGTTTGACGATTTTTTTCTTTGAACCTCTCTTTCGGAATTTTTTGGATTTCCTGAAAAAATCCTTTCGCGATCCCGTGCACAAATTTGTTGCCGAGGCCCAAGATGCACCCACAAAAGTGAGATTGAGAAAAAATCTAGATACACCACCAGGTATTTAGAGCAACTCGGTAAATTGGCTCCGACTGTGCAGGAAGTTTAATTAAAAAAAAAAAATGCTGCAAATGTCATCATTTTTTCCAATATCTGATCAAATTCCTGTACAGAAAACAGAGCATCGTGTAAGGTATATCCGGATAAAGTTTTGCAGAAAACCATGAAAGGGTTCAAATTTTACGGGGTTTTTCAATTGTCAACAAAACAGTTTCATTGTGTAACTTTCTGAAAACTTATGATATTTGAACAATTCTTTTCACACAGATAAAGACGTAAAATAGGGTAAGATATAAGGGATGTAGATATTTAATTTAGAGGCAATAAGCGAAAAAGTTTAGAGACTAGGTGCATTTTAACTGTTTGGATAACATGAAACCGGAATGAAAAGATAATGATAAAATTATATCACGTGATAAAAGTCTTGTCGAATTTTATTATACGAAATAAAATCGCACAGAAACTCCGATAATTTTTTATAGCTACCCAGATGATAGAATGTAAATTCCGTTCGGTGGCCTTTATTGTACAGATCTTCAAGTATTTTGACATCCTTTTTCACGTGGTTTCGTATCATAATGGCGGCGCTGAAGCTGAATGAAGCAAGTCAGCTTTTTTTGTCAGTGTCCTGCAGTCAGCAATATGATATCGGCAATTCTTGACGAATTAGCTTGATTTTTTTTCAGAACCTTATAACACCTTTCAACGTTGAGCTATTCAGGGGACTTTTAAGGATGTTGAGTCCCTATGAAACATGTTAATGTTAATTGTTCAATAAATAGCTTCTTAATCGTCATGAAATTTTTACACGACCTCCTGAATACTTCATGTAAAAACATACCAAATTTTCAGAATTCTATCATCATTACTTCAACCTCCTTAAGGGTTGAAATAAAAAATGATAAGAAAATTCGGAAAATTTGGTATGTTTTTGTATGAAGTATTTAAGAGGTCGTGTTAAAATTTCACGACGATTAGGAAGCTCGTTATTAAAAAATTAACATTTTGTTAAGAACAATTTTTATAAGAAATTAAAAAAAATTTATCAATAAACTTCGTTTTGTTTCCGTTGCTTTCAGTATATTGTAGATATTATAAAATTGAGAGGTCAAAAAAAAAACTTATTGCAAAGTTACATCAGTTTCCATAAAACAACATTTAATTTGTGAATGTTAATTGTTCAATAACGAGCTTCCTAATTGTCGTGAAATTTTTACACGACCTCTGAAATACTTCATACAAAAACATACCAAATTTTCAGAATTTTATCATCATTTGCAATTTTGGACTCAGCATCCTTAATGCGTTAAACTCGTGCCGACCGCAGACCACTATAAGGTAAAGGTGACTCGCTTCCTCAAGCTTCAGCCCCGCTATTTTGTCACAAAAGGTTGTGAAAAATTTGTAAAGATACTTGAAGATATGTAGAACAAAGGCCACTCAACAGAATGTTCATTCTATCAACTGGGTATCCATTAAAAAATGGTTGAAATTCACCCTTTTTTCCGGGATCTACAAGGGTCTAGTCTTCCCTAATTTATCTCGCTTCCAACCTGACCATATGAGGAAGTTTTCCTTTAAATGAAGTGTTCTCCATGCGGCAAAAAATGGTTGAAATTCACCCTTTTTTCCGGGATCCAGAAGGGTCTAGTCTTCCCTAATTTATCTCGCTTCCAACCTGACCATATGAGGAAGTTGTCCTTTACATAAAGTTGTCTCCATGTGGCAGTGTAGTAGAAAGAACTTGACCGTATGATGAGCTATCAGTGCGATATAAGTTCGAGACAGAAATGTGTGTTTCTAATTTTCGAAAGTTGTTGGCCCTAAATTTCCAACAAAGGACATCAAGATAGAAAATCCATAAATCCGTTTCAATTGAGTCAGACCATAGAACAGTGGTCGATTCTCCGCCATTCCACCATTCAAACACGAGTGGATTGTTCGCCAGTAGAGACATCTATCAGAGCGAAAAGATGGAACGTCTTGGAAGTACAAGAGCGTAAAGATAAAAGCTTTAAAAATGCAGTGCCGGGAATCCGGCTGCGGGATGTAACGCGCTCTGGTTGCTCATGTTTCGGGGCCTACGGCATCGTTGAGTATAAACTTGGTGAAACTGTTTTTCTTCGTTGATGGCTGTTCTCGGGACGGAGGTGGTAGCTGAGAGTCCCGGCGCCCGGGGGTCCTCCCATGAGACGAGAGGTGCGCCAAGTGACCTCGGTTGGCTTCGCTCTTGTTCCGCTATGTTTCTCGCAGCGGATTCCTCGCGCTAGTGGTTCCCTTTGCTCCTGGGAATGAGTGGCAGATATGTTTCACGGCTGGCTGGGAGAAGCCCACTGTGGGGCCCCGAGGAGGCGCCAGTTCACGCACATCTCCTCGGCTCTCTCCACGACTGACGAAGAAGCTGGTAGGTGCGTGAGTATCAACTCACTGAACTTGCCGGCGGTGCTTCTGCCCCAGCAGCAACAGTTTCACCTTTCTCGACGTGAAACCCTTAATCGTTCACAAAAAAAAACCCCCGGTCCCTTCGTCCACCGCTGAGAACGCCTCGTAGCCCAATCTCCCGCTCTCCGTCTCTCTCTTTCTCGCACTCGTAATTTTCCGACGCGGCAAGCGAAGCCAACAACCAAGTTCGAAGCCTCAAACGAGTCGTCTCGGGGTCCGCGAAGGTATTTGCTCCCGAGAGAACACCCGAGTAACGTTCCTCTTCCGTGAAACCGAACGAGAATCCGTCCAGTCGCCATTATGGTACCCTAACGACCAGCAGGTTACTTCGTCCTGGGAACGAAACCCACCAAACAATAAAAACACTCCCGAACCGTATAGTTTGCGGCTACCATTCGGGAACGAAAGTGAACGAGTGTTGATGTCATTTTTCAGAAGCAATCTCGTCATATCTGGTTTTATCGTGCACGAATCAAGTGAATCAAAATGTGGTGCAATTACCGCGCCAGGGTAACTAGCTTGAAAGCAGTTATGGCCATGAGGGCTGCAGGACGAACCAACAAGGGGGCATCCAAGCTAACGGAATCAAATGGACCATGAGGAATCATTGAGTACAACTTTTTAATGCCGCGTAAGAAAGAGAGAGAGAGAGAGAGAGAGAGTGTGTGTGTGTGTGTTCAGCATCAGCTGTTGAAGAATGAAGAGACGCCGACTATGACATTCAAAGCCTTACACGTTTCGATTCTCATTGGAAGGCTCGTATTTGAATAACACAGCTCGTGCTCCGCACTATTCATAGGATCCAGACCAGATCCTCACCAATTGTTCCTCTGCGCGATGAGAGAAAGAGTCAATGGCCATGGCAGTTGGGAAGAAATCATAATGGGGAGAAACGCTTCATCAGCATTGCGTTGCTTAATTAGCTGTCATCGTTGAAACTTTTCAGCATCACGAGTGAGTCATGACTACTTTTTTTTCATTCCCCGTGCATCGAGGCTACGAGTCTTATACGCGCATACGTTCTAGCGGGCTCGGACTATCTCACGCCTCTTCCTTGCAACGGGGAAAGATGGAAGGGAACGAGATAGACCGAGAGATAGAAGAGGAGAGGGTAAGAGATGGATATAGACCGGAAAGTTGAGGCTCAGGAAGGCCCTCGGGGGCTCACAGAGTGGGCCCCACACACCGGGTGCACGGAGCGGTGATCTGTTCAAGAACTCCGAGAGAGTTCCTCATAGCCATGACTATCCTTCTGCCTTGGAACTTATTCGCGTTGTATATAGTATTGGCAATGCCTAAATGTGCGCGAGCATCGGTTCCCGAGGTGGAGGATGCGATAAGCTCGCGGCCGTCTCTCTTGCGCGTGCACAACCAGACGGAACACACAGACTTGCAGCCTGTTGATCCCTGGTGTATGGTAAAAGCGTTTGTGAGAAGGGCGCTCGTTCGTACACGGGCGGGGGCGAAGTTTGCGCCGGTCCCAGCAGCTTGCCTTGGGTATATTTATGTATCCGTAGGAGTCGCGTCAGTCGAGAGAGTCCCGGTACCGGGTAATGGGGGGTCAAAGGTCATCGGCGCCGCCAACCGCGGCCAGGCCTTATTCGCAGACCGCGCAGTAAGGAAAAAGACAACGAGAAAGAGCGAAGAAGAGAGAAGTTGGGGAAAAATACGAGGACAAACGCTGGGATTGGAGCTTTGAGCTGGAATCCATTTTTTCAGGTCGTCCATGAGAGCACGAGCCACTGCGGACGACGGACGCATCGTCAAGACATTTCGATCGTCACGTTATTGTTCACCTCAAGATCGATCGCCCACATCGTCTCAATTCGTCATACCCCGTGCACAAATTTCCTGGGGAGTTCCCAGATCCTAGCACATCCCTATAAAGATTTGATAGGGAAGCCCCACCGAGTCCACATTAGGACCCAACTGGATTCCGCGCTATTTCCAGATTCGCGTCATTTGAGAATTTATATTTGAAATTCTCCACCGGAGTTTGAGGAGAGGGAGTCCTAAGATGCACCCAGATGTCTATAGGGATTTGTTCAAGGACACCGCACATAGTGAACCCTCATTGGAATGCAATTGGATTGTGCTTTCCCCCCCCCCCCCCAATGTACGCCGTTTGTAAATTCCTACCACGTTCAGATTGAAAGCATGTGAAAAGTTACGAGAAAAAACTCGGCGTGTAGAAACATAACCTGCAGACTTCGTGAGCATGTGCATGTGTCGGGTTTTTATGTAAAAATGCAGTAAAACAAATAACAAACGATAATTACAGTGGATTTTCAGTAATGTGATTCAAATTGATTTTAAGATATACCTTTTTAAGTAATTTCTACTTTTTTGAGATAAGATTTATACTTTTTGTAAAATAACCATTCATTTTGGATATCTATTTTTTCATTTTGGATTTTGTTTAGAAAATTCGACGTACAGAAAGCGATGAGATCCATCAAGAATCGTATCGCAGTCTGTTCGATATTGTGCAAATCCTTCAGCATTCAAATCGGATTCGTACATTGGATTTCAATGGTGGATTCCGATGAGAAACCAACGTACGAGCGTGACGTTTTAGTATAGGGATCCAATACGATCACCCATTGGTTCCCTATCGGGAAATAGAGAGAGAGAGAGAGAGAGAGAGAGAGAGAGAGAGAGAGAGAGACCGCCGCCCTCCTTTGACTCCCCTTGAACCTATATGGATAAATTTGCACCGTTGGCGACCCTCCTTTAGCCCTACTGAACCTTCTATTCAATCTCCTGAGCCTCCTTTAGGCCTATGGGCTCGGCTTGCGTGAACCTACACAACCTCGTTTTGGCCTACGGTGCAAATTTCCCTCCATATAGGTTCAAGGGGAGTCAAAGGAGGGCGGCGGTCCGTGCGTTACAAAGGAAATAGGTTCTCGAGCATTCAAAGGAGGGTCTAAATTTCGACTCGGGTGGTGAAAGGCGTCAAAGGAGAGTTAGTAGGGCGAAAGGAGGTTTAAAAGAGGGTCTGTAGGTTTGCGTAAGCATTCAATCAGGCTCACTAGGGTTTAAAGGAGGTTCAGATGGACCTACTAAACCTCCTTTGAGTGAAAAAGTCCAATTTCTGCCACTTTTGAAGGTTCAGTAGGTTCTGATATACATGTTTTTGAGATTTCCATTTGAACCTCTTGAACCTCCATTGAATGACAAATTGGGATCGAAAGGAGGTTTAAAGGAGGGTCTAAATTTCGACTCGGGGTGGGAATCCAATTGAATCCTTACGACAACATCTGACCGGGTTCTTTGCATTAGTACCTCTGAGGTGACTTCGCGAACTTGCGGATTTCCCGCATCCTCGTTAGTCCGGATCAACGAGTCTTTGGGCTGGAGGACTACCGATAAGGGCCATTTTACCAATACCTCAGATTGGTTTGACGAAGCGCGGCATTGCATACATCTCGCATTGGGAGGATTCGAGGGGGGCAAAAGAGGAACGCAGGGGCGTCGGTGCCATTGGAAGCGGTCAAGGGGTGGGGACGAGGAACGCGGTGCGAATAAGGAACGAGGCATATCGAAGGAACGCGAAAGGCAAAAGGTTGGTCGGTGGTGCATCAGCGGCGATATGGCTTGCGAAACCGTGGGAACGCGCGTGGCCCCACGCGCCCAACTAACCCCTTCTTTCGCCCCTTTTCCCCAACCCCAACATCGCAAGAAGACTCCGCGGCATCAAAAGCATCAGGAGCAAAACCGGCGCAGAAGCATCACTCGGCTTCCATCTCTCTTTCACTTCGCCAAAAATGGTACGCGTTCGCAAAACTATCCACCCACTGCACATGGCGTATTTTTTTTTTAACTTCTCTTTCACCCACAATACTTCTTCTCGCTTCTTTACTCATCCTTCTTCCAACGGGGGTCGCGTCTTTGCAGCGCGGCCGCGTTCAACCCTTTCATTACGAAAGTTTTGCCGTACGTGAAGGCGCGTCGGTGCCGAAACGACGAGTGATTACCGTTGGGCTTCTTCCTTTATTCCTCTTTTCAAAAGCGTTTATACCATCGCGCCTTTTACGATTCGTCCGGAACGCCATGGCGAAAAGAGAGTTACGATGCTCCGCAACGATTAGTCGCTCAGTCCGGATTTTTCCTTTTCTCTTTTGATTCGTCCTTTTCGGGGATTTCCAAAAATTGGCCGTGAGAGGACCTCCAATGATCCTTCGGATACTTTGAAAGGTGTCCGGACCTGGCACGGGTTATGACGTTATACGAGAGCCTTCCAACTGAAATCACTTGAACTTCCTCGCTTTTTTCGCAAATGCTGAGTGCCACCATGAACCAAAATCATTGTCGGTTCAGCAGGAAGGAACAGATCGGGAGCCGGATATTCCGGTGACAGGAGAATCGGACCAAACAAGCTTCTCACTTCTTGCGTTGTTATTCCCCCTAGTCCTTTTCTCCGATAGCTGCGATTACCGAACGTACAACTAGAAGCTGTAATGAAAAAACTGCAGACTCTGGACAAGTTACAACTTGTAAGTTGTAACTTGTAAAAAAACAATTATTCGTGATTTGTAATAGAACGAAACCGAACTGGCACAGGATGGGCCGTCGGAGTTCGGATCCTTATTCTGAGTTAAGCAGCGATGCGCATGGCCGATATTCGGAGCGGTGGCTGCTTAGCCTGGATCATCAACCAGTGAGCGGAACACATTATCTTTTACGTACCCTAGGAAGTTTTCCCTACCCAACTAAAGTCCTCGCCTGATAGATGAGATGACACGAGTGCGATGCTACAGTGAGTGACCGAGATACAAAATGATCTTGCATTACGCTTTGAACCGTTTGTTATAAAAAAATGATGGTATTCCATATTAGGGATGCTAAATCATATTTGTTTGGTTTCCTCCAGCGAATGCCGTTGGATAATGTGGCAATCCTTTAGGATACAAATAGGATTCGTACATTTCAATCGGCAATCCTGATCAGAATCCAACACACAAGAGTAACGTTTTAGTATAGGGGATCCAATAGGTCATCGCGTTGGAATCCCTATCAGGAAGTAGGGACACGTATGAGAACCTAATTGGACGCCAACGACAATTTCTGCTCGGCATTGGGTTGTTTACACGGTTTCGGGTTTTTCACAGTTCGCGTGCAGCTAGGCAGGCATAGGGAAGGGTTCAATTGGGAAGGTTATTACGTAAAAATCCTCAAGGCTACACGTTGGAACCTACAAAATAAGAACAGGCAAATATTCGGAAGTGGGGCTCCTGCTAGAATCAGGCAAATTTTCTTCAAGGGTTCAAACAAACTCAAGCAACCCCAAACAACCCCAAACAAACCCAAACGGAAGTTAGCGGGATTCTAGGAGGAGCCCCGGTTCCGAATATTAACCTAAAAAAAATATTACTACAAACCGATCGGAGTTCCAGCGGAAAGTGCGGACTACGAATCCCGTGGTAACTATGGCACTATGCTCCCGCTCGATGGCTCTCAATCCTTTTTCTCACCTGCCCGTTGTACCACGCGCAAAGTCGACTTAGGCTTATTTTCGAGTACACATATCAGCGCGAGCGTGTATCTCTCGTCGCGTACAGTCTCGTTCCATGAAGTCGTTAGTTCCTTTTACTAGCTACCTTCTCGTGTGTCCGGCGTTATGTACAGCAGCACGTACGAAAGGGCCAACTTACGGCTAGCCGTGAACACCAACAGCCCGGCGTGTACGTACACCCAAGAGGATCGTGGGTCCCGCCGATGAATTATGACGTATGGGTACAGGGAACGTCTCGTAACGCGCATCCTCACCGAAGGGCTTACGAGGCCCTCGCTTAGGCCTCATACAAGTCGGGGAGTCACAAAAAATACTGGCAGTGTGCGCCTCTCTTGGAGTGAACGCGAACGTGCGCCCTCGACTCCCTTTTTTTCCAAGATGCAGGGGGATCCCCCGTGGCTAGCGTGCGCGTGCCTTCGGGGCATCGGGATTCTCGCGGCGTCGGCGGCGCAGGGCCCCGGAACGGCGGGCCCGAGCGGCGGCCGGGAGAGAGAAATATACGACGTGTGTAGTATATATGCTCGTCGGTTGCTTCGCGCGTATCTTCCCACCCTCTTGGACATAGCGAAAGGGATTCACACGATGTTCAACAGGAGAACAGCCGGTTGTTAGTTGAAATGGCTCTATAGTCAAATGTTAAGGATGTTGAGTCCCTATGAAACGTGTTAATGTTAATTGTTCAATAAATAGCTTCGTAATCGTCATGAAATTTTTACACGACCTCCTGAATACTTCATGTGAAAACATACCAAATTTTCCGAATTCTATCATCATTACTTCAACCTCCTTAAGGGGGGAAATCACAGTAAAATTTTCAATTTTTCGAAAAAATATTGTTTCGTTTAAAAGGTGCTTTAGGGTCTTAAAAATAATATACCAAATGATGGAATACGGCAAAAGTGTCCGAGTGCCCAAATTTCTTGCGTTGAATACAACGCTTTTTCACGACGCTTCACTTTCGTGCATACACATATAACATAAATAGTGATAAAAAACAGTGATATTTGTAAATCATTGTCATTATGAGCGACGCATCGTCGAGTCGTGTTAGAAAAGGGACGAAAAAGGATACTGCGTACGAAAATCGACTGTACGGTGCAGGCATTGCAGATTAGAGGTATATGAAATTTTCATATGGTTTCTCAGTACTTAAAACTTTAAACGCGTTTTTCTCGAAACCACTTTTTTTGAGCTCGCCGAAGACATAACTCGAGCAAATCTTTACCGATCGACTTGAAATTTTGACAGTAGCTTCGAAACATCTTTCTCCATGGAGCTAGGTAGGATTTTTTATTTTATATGGCTTAGTTTCTTTTTATCGACGATTTTATGGCGTTTTTTTTTGTTAAAAATTTAACTTTATTTTCAAACATGCACCATTTTGCGAAAAATCAATATATCGAAAAAATCCTACGTAGCTCGCTAGCTGTTGTTATATGGAAACTAAAAAATTTTGGTTTTTTCTTCCAGGTCAAAAATTAAGGAGTCTACGTCTTCGGCCATCGACACGCTTTCAAAAATAGGCGCCTTGGGGCATATGCTGCGCAGCCGCCATTTTTAAAGATTTTTTATTGAAAAAATTACATTTTGTACTTGTTTAGTATTGCTATAAAACCTACTTTACAGATTTTCGATTGATACTTTTAGTGAGCCAAAATTAATTCCCGAAAATATGCCTATTTTTTTGTGTGCTACTGTGATTTTCCCCCTTAAGGGTTAAAATAAAAAATGATAAGAATATTCTGAAAATTTGGTATGTTTTTGTATGAAGTATTTAAGAGGTCGTGTTAAAATTTCACGACGATTAGGAAGCTTGTTATTAAAAAATTAACATTTTGTTAAGAACAATTTTTAAAAGAAATAAAAAAAAATGTATCAATAAACTTCGTTTTGTTTCCGTTGCTTTCAGTATATTGTAGATATTATAAAATTGAGAGGTCAAAAAAAAAACTTATTGCAAAGTTACATCAGTTTCCATAAAACAACATTTAATTTGTGAATGTTAATTGTTCAGTAACGAGCTTCCTAATTGTCGTGAAATTTTTACACGACCTCTGAAATACTTCATACAAAAACATACCAAATTTTCAGAATTTTATCATCATTTGCGATTTGGGACTCAACATCCTTAACTGATCGTCCTTAATGATTCATGCCTGCGCTCAGTCTCCAAATTTTCGCCCTGAAATTTCCTATGGCTGAAATAACGTGTCCAGGGTGCGTGCATATGGGATTTTTTCTTCATTTTCAAGGGCTTGTGGACCTCTGAACCTTGGGATGGATGCAAAACCGTTGAGGGCACCAAGGTGGCTTGTGATGATCCGGATTCTGCTTCTATATAAAGTGTGCAATAGGCAATGTTGGAGGCGTATTCATTTTGGGAATTCTTCAAAAAGGAATTATTGTTGAGGTACTGTTGTTTTCGAAAATCAACGCCTCAGGTGGCGAAATGGAGTGTTAACGTCCGTTTGGAAAATTTCATTGCCTGCGGGTATCAATGCGCACGAAGCCGCGGGCAGGGACAAAGACGCCTTTTTTAGAGTTGCTCCCGGAGATCAGTTATAGCGGCTTTCATAATAATTATTTTTACAAATAAAAAGTGTTAAAATACAGCTGAAAGTTACCATAAAATGTGTACACATTTTTACGCTAATAGATTTAAAGGTCTACTCAAGAAAAATTCTTGAAAACCCGAGCTTTTTGGACCTCCTGACTGTATATAACCCCTTTAAACTATGGGAAATTCAGCTGATCTTTGGAAACGTTCTGGACGTTTCTGGAACGGCTCATGTGAAATCATAAAACGAAAATCATTCTGTCAGGAGATGCCAATGTGGATTTCGTGAACGGAGAATGTTTCATTTTAATGAAAACTTTTAATCGTATTAAGGATAAACAATAATCTTTAACACCGTACACCAGGACTTTTTGGTTTAGTCAAACTGCTGCCATTTTTGTAAACGTTGAAATTTGAAAAATAATGACCTTTCTTATGGGCAAAGCGGGCAGAAGGTAAGGCAAGCACTCTGTTTTTTCCCCTGAGATTAGGCATAAATAAGAATAAAATAGGGAATCATAGGGGAAAAGATTATGAATGTACCCACATGTTTTATTGCACAAGAATCATTATTATTATCGTAAACGAACAAAAACTTGAACCTTTGGTAAATATTCGGAAGTGTCACTCCTGTCAGAATGGAGCTTACTTTTTTGTGTGGTTTCTTACAGTTAAAAAACATCATATTAAATATTATTATGGCAGCGTATCAACAAAAACAATGTTGATAAATATTTTTTTTAAGATTTTTATTTGTCGATCTTTCGAACCTTTCAAAAAGATTTCTGAAAGAAATATTCTGTACTTTCAAAATACAATAGACATACAAACGTTTTTGACAATTCTTCGTTATAAAATTGCTGAATAACATCAAAGATAGCGTGTACGCGTTCACTATGCGCGGTGAAAACTCGACGAAATAGAAAATCCATCAGCATCGTGCCATACTCTTTCAATATTTTGTGTATATGCCTCCGAATCTGGGTCGATGAAATTTAATGAATGATTTACCGTTAGATGTTGAAATCCTGTGCATGAATCAAATACATCAGTAGCAAATATAAAAGCATAAAAATTATGATAATTTTTCCAACGATCAGACATGATTGTCGTTCCCGGTTTAATGCGTTTTATAATTTCCAATGTCCATGTTGGAGCCACAAGAAAAGGCTATTTTCGCGATTTTTTTTTGGAGGATTTTATAAAAGATATGAATATAAAAGTTGTTGGGCTTGATAAATAAAGATTTGCAATACATAAAAAAAACTTTAATTCATTTTTATTCATTTTTAAGTACAACAACTATAGATTAACGTAACGCCTCAAAAATGGGTGGGCTAGGTAGCTCCATCACAACTCGGCAACAGCTTGTCTGAAACAAAAAAATCAAAGTCCATTAGATTCAGTAAGACACCAGCTACAAAATGACCCTCGGATATAAAGTTTTATCAAAAAATAACAAAATGGTAGACGAAAAACGAAAAAAAGTAATTAAAAAACGCGTTTTTCGCAGAAAAAGAGTAAACATCAAAAATTTTAAATTATCGATCAAACTCAATCGGCAATTTCGGCACTGGTAGATATTTTCGAAAACAGTATTGAAAAATCGATTTTTTGAAATTTTCAAAATGGACTGGCCCCTCAAGTGATGTTCTTTGTAAGTGTTGCATATCTTACGTCAGAAAAATTGGTCTAAAAATGTCAATTGTGAAGGCATTACTCCATACGAGCAAGGCTCTTATCTCAAGGCTCTTATCGTCTGTTCTCAACGGGTTCTCGTAATACTCGAAATGCGGGAATAATGACGGAAGATTGCAACAAGTACATGACATAGTGGCCGGAAAGCGAGGTATTCTTATCACCTCTATGAATACTCGTTATTTCAAGACACTTCGATGAAACAAATATAACAACGGAACTAATGAATATAATGGTGACAGTGTCTTTAAACATTTATTATATTTGATTATTCGCCACGGAGCGTGAATAGTGAGTTCGAGTTTAAATTCATGAAGCAACTCGAATGGTCGCTGCCAGCTCTTTATTCCTTCATGCACTGTTGACTAACCTGCTGATCAAAAATGCTGGAACAGACACCGCCAATGTGCCAATTTTTGAGTGAAGAAGAAACCGTAGAAATTACGAGTTATTTCAGTGGCCGTCGACTCGACTGGTGTCAGGCTGGAGAAAACAAGTGTTTATTACCATACACTTACGTCAAACACGGCCAAGAAGTTTGGAAAATCAAAGTCCGAACGGCAGATCGGTGGATCGTCACATTCCCACGGTCGGGTGAGTTTTTTTGTTCCTCGTTCGCATCGCTTTGATTGCCGATGACCTAAATCGGCAACCGCTTTGATGGAACTGTGTATTTGTGGATATATTTCTAAAATTCACCATTCGCAAGTTCGGGGTGGGTCTGTTTTATTTTCATAGCTCTGAATATTACGAATGCAAGTTCGGTGTAGGTTCATTTCATTTTCGTAGCTGAACATTGACAATACAATTTACTGTAACTGCCCATTTCCGACCGTTTTCTTTGGATTTTTTTTTAAAGAAAGGAATAAGATACGCGGTCGAAAGAACTTTTAGGCTATGTCAGGTATATATCGAAATATGTAAAAAAATATATACTTGTCAAAAGAATACAAAATGACGGCCCATGAGACGCGATGTCGTAAATTTAATCCTGGAACTAAGAGGGAAATATTTCCGTTGATCATATTAGTTTCAGCAGTCAAGTACGGGGGGAAATAAAAAAAGAATGAAAAAAAGAGACGAGTTTAAACAAAAATTCGTTTTTGTCAATCATACTTTTCATATAAAAGTGATATATTTTTGGCGGTTTTCAAGCAAGCGAAAAATGCGCTCGTACTTGACCGTTGAAGCAATCGAAATGCTTCGAGTTCTGCTGCGTGCCGATTTCAGAGACTCCCCTAAAAAATATCTCGAAACTCACTTGAAACTGTGTTTTGAGCTATGAAGAAATACGCATAATATTTTTTAAGTTTGAAAGGATTTTTTAAGAGTGTTTCCAAAAAAACGATTTTCCGAAAATTCCACCGTTGCATCCTCCCTTAAATAAAATGTTTTAAAATAAATAAATGCTTAAATAAAAGTTTCACGATCTTACAGGCACAACGTGGGTCCAGGAACTTGTCTGGTTGATCAACAATGATCTAAATTACGAGGCGGCTGCAAAGCAGCGCGTTGCCGAGAGATACTTCTTTCCAGAGTACGATTTTTGTCGAAGAAAGAACTTGTGAATATTTTGTAGGTCGATTTTTTATTGCAGATACATCGTCGACGAAAACCAGCACGGGAGTGCCGACCCTAACGAAAGCGAAATGGAGAAGCTGATGGTGATGCGGGATGAGGGTATGCGAGGAACAAACACTGACTCGATAGATCCGCCTCGTTTCTTTAAAACTCATCTACCCTTCGAACTTCTTCCACCCGCGTTATTGGATACTGGATGCAAAGTACTCCAAACATGATCTCCAATACGTTGCCTGTACCCGAGTCGAAATTTAGACCTTCCTTTGAATGCTCGAGAACCTATTTCCTTTGTAACGCACAGACCGCCGCCCTCCTTTGACTCCCCTTGAACCTATATGGAGAAATTTGCACCGTTGGCGACCCTCCTTTAGCCCTACTGAACCTTCTATTCAACCTCCTGTGCCTCCTTTAGGCCTATGGGCTCGGCTTGCGTGAACCTACACAACCTCGTTTTGGCCTAAAGTCCTATCTGTACCCTACAGAACCTCCTTTGAATCCAAAGCAGAAGGAAAATGAAAGATTGGATTCAAAGGAGGTTCTGTAGGGTCAAGCTATATCTGAAAAATAAATTATATGTGTGAATTAAAAATATGATGTTTGATTATTTATTATAAGATTGATTTATTAATTCGAAACATATACATACATTGTCACAACTATAAATTATTTCGTGTAACTGAAAATATTTTTTAATTATAATTATCCCTTCTTTGGAATATCGGTGAACTGCGGATGGGAGAGAAGGGGGGGGAGCGGAGGGCAGCATATTGAAGTAGCCTTAAAGGAGGGTTAGTAGGGTCAGAAGAGGTTTAAAGGAGGGCTAGGAGGCTCTGCGAGCCACCGGTGAAAGGAATCAAAGGAGAGTTAGTAGGGCGAAAGGAGGTTTAAAAGAGGGTCTGTAGGTTTGCGTAAGCATTGAATCAGGCTCACTAGGGTTCAAAGGAGGTTCAGATGAACCTTCTAAACCTCCTTTGAGTGAAAAAGTCCAATTTCTGCCACTTTTGGAGGTTCAGTAGGTTCTGATATACATGTTTTTGAGATTTCCATTTGAACCTCTTGAACCTCCATTGAATGACAAATTGGGATCGAAAGGAGGTTTAAAGGAGGGTCTAAATTTCGACTCGGGTAATTGTTTTCCAACGATGCTTTATCTGGACACGAAAATTGTGCAGGTTGTGTACGTTGCCAGAAATCCTAAGGACGTCATCGTCTCATATTATTATTTGCATACTTCGCGAAACTTCAACAAATACACAGGTGATTTTGCATCGTTCTGGGATTTGTTTCAAAGAAATCGCCGTAAGTTTCGTCACATTTTTAACACGAATGAGGTGAATGACGATTCATCGATAGTGACTTTCGATGAAAACGTGATCAATGGTGTAATTTTGATGGCCTGTTTCAAAAGTACTTTGGTGTCCTTACTGGACACACGTGAAGAAAGCCTGGAGCCTGCGACAGCATCCGAATCTTCTGTTTCTCTTCTACGAAGAGATGAAGATGGACCTGCCTGGGGTGATAAGAAGAGCAAGTGAATTCTACGGACGACTCTGTACCGAGGACGAGGTGACGAAGCTAGCGTCCCATTTGGATTTTGCGAGCTTCAAGAACAATCCGATGATCGGGTCTAGTGGGACTAACGGTCAGAGCCTCGTTCTCAAAGACATTTTCGTTCGAAAAGGTCAAATTGGTGGATGGAAGGAACTTTTCACGCCAGAACTCGAAGCTCAGGCAGACGTGTGGATTGAGGAAAATCTTCGCGGTAGTGACCTCGTTTTTCCCTACGTCCAATCCAATTTATCCAGCGTGTAATGTCTAGCTTCGGAACTCAAATTTCATTATTGGATATGAATAAATAAAATGTAGAAATAAATAAAATAAAGAAATAAATAAGATTACGATGATAATCTCAAGTTACGATGGGTTACGATATCGTAGTTTACTTCTTCAACTCGAGCCAAAGCGACGAAGAATTTTCAACGTTATCCTCTGTCTTCAGAATTTTCGGAACAGCAGAACCAAATTGTCGAGGATATATATTGGTGGAAATGAAAAAAATTAAAGAAATGTCTACTAATTTACATTTTTTGACGTTTAAAAAAATTCTAAACATATTCCTGCCAACAAGGAATACCACTTGAGTGCCCAGATTCGATTTTGTTGAAACTCATATATGTGAGACAGCATGGAAAACTATTAGACACTTTAGTATTTTTGTATTGGCGGAAAAACGGTTTTAAGGGTGGAAAGCACCCCTCAAAGAAAGGCGTGTCACCCCGTGATTCAATTTTTTTTTTCAATACTTCTATAGTGAATTTTTAATTGCTTTACATCAGAAGAATTTTGGTTTATGTATTGTTCAGATCGGTGAACTACTTGCGTGAGTGAAACTGCAAAAGCACCCCTTGACCTGCCGTGGAGGTGACCTCGACTGTGCGACAGTGCCTCGACTGAGATAAAAAAAATGGTCGCATTTGATGACCCCTTTCGTACGGTACAACTTTTGTTTCAAACATTTTTTTGTGACGTCGATAATTACAGAGATATTCAAGGTGGCAACAATTGGAGCCTCACCCTGTATATTAGCGCGTCGTCAAAACTTCGAGACATATAATCCACTCTATCCGTACATTTTTTATTATTCCTAATATTTTTTTTATTCCTAATAAATCTGTGATTCGGTTTCCTCTGTTCGAAAAACAATTGAATTGAATCGATTAAATTTATCTATTTAAACTTTTAAATTTAAATTGAATATAATTATCGTAGAGACAAACATTTTTCTGGTTAAATGCACTTTTGCTCACAAAAAACACTTTTCTATATAAATTAAATATTTTGATCGACAGTGCAATAAAGAATGTGATGAAATGGTGGTTTCCGAAGCAACAGTGAACTTCTCTCTTCGGACTGCATGTCAGGCCTTCACTTTTCACACTGATCAGGCCTTGATTATTTACCCTGAAGAGACCGAAATCAGGAAAAGTGTCACAAAAATGATCAGGGCTTGATAAAAAATACTGACCAGGACATGAAAAAGAAAAACAGGTTGCTCGACCAACCTTTTTTTGTAGCCGGAGTAGGATTTCTACTCGGAATGTTGACCTTCAAAAATCCTCCGTAAAGTCTGAATCGTTCAGCCGATTTTCGAAGAATTTGATCCGAAAATACTTCGTACAATTTTCGGGCGGAAATAATACCAACTATATTTGAACCGATTTTCATTTAATTCGTTTGGAATAAATAAATAAACTTCAAACGACAGACTATCGGTAGACGGAAAATCGGCCAAGTATCGGGAAAGGCGTACGTTTTTGCGCATATAAAAATATTTATATGGTTAATTTTAATTACTGAATTAATTTTATCAATAAAATAAACCATAAAAATATTTTATAATATTTTATATTATACACGCGATTATATATTTGTCCTAACTGTCATGTCTTGACGTATCAAATAACTCCGCACACATTCTTGTCGCGACATAAAAACAATGTTTTCGAAAAAAATGACTACTTTATGATTTTACAAAAATAGCGAATCGCGAAAAGTAAACTACTCGTGACGTAGCGTATGGGTAATTATGGCTGAGTAGATACCGCTTGATGTCAGCTGAACAAGGTGACATTATCGAGTCCGTGGAGGGCAAGCGACGAGACAAAACTACGAGTAATTTCGATAAAATGTATGAGAAAACGCAAGCAACAAGGGCGACGTAAAAACCAGTAAATACCACGCGAGCATTTCGACAGTCGTATTTGAGCGCTCGTAATACACGCAGGCACTTGACGTTCTTACGACTCTAACATCCTGTGCGGTTTCCCGTAATTTTTTCTCATCCTCGTACGCGTCTGATTATCTTATAGCCGAGGAATAATGGAACCAGAACCGCCGACGTGTCAATTCTTGCCCAAAGATGAGACCGAAGAGTTGATGAAGTATTACAGCAATCGCCAGCTCGGTTGGTGTCAAGTTGGCAGCAACAAGTGCTTTTTGCCGTACGCCTATGCCACCCAGGGAGAAAGCATTTGGAGAATCAAAGTCAGAACGACCGATCGATGGATCGTCACGTTTCCGCGATCAGGCGAGTTTTTTTACCTGTTGTTTTTTAAACTGTTTTTCGTTTTTTCGCTGATACGCTGAAACAGGTATCGCTGTTGATTTAACGGACAACACCACTGTGACGGCTTCAAAAAATCGATTTTTTGAAAACCATCTAGAAAAATCTAAAATACATTTAAGATTAAGATGCCGTTGGACTCAGGTCGAAAAAATAATTATTTTCGGAGATATTGAATATTTTGTGGAGCGGTGCAGCGCGGTAATATTTCTGAATATCGCCGTAAGCCGCCTCTTCCTGAGGAAGTATTGGAGGCAATTACGCCAGTCTTCGAAAATTTGAGCAGAGACGATTTGCTGCAGCGTTGTTTGGGCGGCTTCACGCAAAACAACAACGAAAGCTACAACAAATCAGTTTGGGCAATAGCCCCCAAGTGTCAGTCCGGGAGCAAAAAAATCGTCGATATTGCAGCTGATATCGCGGTATTATTATTCAATGATGGCCTGAGAAGCCTCATGAAAGTTTTGGAGACGTTGGGGATAACTATCGGCCCAAATTGTTTCAATTTTTGCGTTGAAACCGACGCAGCGCGGATCGAGCTGGCGGAGCGCTCGCTCACAGACGCTGCAAAAGAGGCAAGAAGAGCCTCTACAAGTTCGAGAAAAGATGCTAGGGACAATGATTTGCTTCTTGAAGGCCAGCTATATGGTGCCGGCATCGCTGATTTGAGGTAAAAAAATTTTTTTCCAATTTATCGCATAAATTAACAAACCTAAAACTTTGAACGCGTTTTTCTCAAAACCACTTTTTTCAGTGCGGCACGCAGCAGAACTCGAGCAATTTTTATCCGATCGACTTCAAATTTGGACTGCATCAATAAAACTAGATTATCTAAAGAAGTACATAGGATTTTTTCGATATCTCAATAATAAAAAAAGTTATAGCCTTTTTTCGACGAGAAATTTTGCTCGAAAATCGTCCTTTAATTTCAAAAGCGTGCCTATTTTTTAAAAATCAATATTTTTTCAAATCCCTGTGTACTTCTCTTCAAAATATCATATTATTAACGAAAACACTCGGTATTTTTTTTCAGATCGACTTTGAAGAGAGTTCTGCTGCGTGCCGCGAACCACTGCAGAGGCAACAGTACCTGACGCGGGAGCTTCCCCAGCGTCACCATGCGGCGTGAAATATTTGAACAAATTTTTTTATGTATCTTCAATAAACAACGAACAAAACAAAAAAATAGTTTTCGGATATCTCTTTTTTTTCCCACAAAAAAAAAATTCTTGAAAAATGGCAAAAAAACACGGGGTCACAGTGGTGATCTACCTTAACGGGATCGTTCATCCTTGGAACATTCATGGATGGTCAGTTTCGTGATAGCAAAACGCGATGTTGAAGTTAGACGTACTATAGAAACATTAGAAGATCCGGTATGTGTAGGAAATATAATATCGTCCAATTCTTTGCATTTTTGCAGGTACCACGTGGATCCAGGAGCTTGTATGGCTTATCACCAATGATCTGAATTACGAAAAAGCTGCGAATATGCGAATAGCCGAAAGATTCGTCTTTCCAGAGTACGTTTTCTATTTTTTTTTTATTTTGGAATTACAGTCGCAAGTGTTTTCTCAATGAACTCTTCGTTCTAGTTTTTTCATGATGAACAACAGTATCGATAAAGTAGCCGAAGAGAACAAAACGAAAATGGCAGGCTTGACGCTGGAAGCGAACACGATAGGAAAAAATGTCGAGTCCATGAGCTCGCCGCGTTTCATAAAAACTCACTTGCCCTTCGAACTTCTTCCCCCTGACTTGTTGGATGCCGGTTGCAAAGTGCGAGAATATAATTATTTCACAACTGATTATCGATGCACTTACAAACAGGCTATACTTATACGAAATATGTACAGGTTATATACGTTGCGAGGAATCCTAAGGACGTCATTGTCTCGTTTTATCACATGAAGACATCGCGGCGAATCGTCGCTTACACCGGTGACTTTTCATCGTTCTGGAATTTCTTTCGAACAGATAAGAGTAAGCATGATCGTATATGTACACAAATATGTTGTTTACTGATACACCAATGGGTTCCATCAATAATGGAGTACAATTGAAATCGGTAACCCAGTTTTTTTCCACTGTTCCAACAGAGCTCTATTGCCCTTATTGGACTCACGTGAAGAAAGCCTGGAGCCTACGACACCACCCGAATCTTCTGTTTCTCTTCTATGAAGAGATGAAGATGGACTTACCCGGTGTGATTAAAAAAACGAGTGAATTCTACGGAAGACCCTGCACCGAAGATGAAGTGACGAAGCTCGCGTGCCACTTGGATTTTGAGAATTTCAGGAACAATCCGATGATTGGCTCCCGCAGGATCAATGGTCGCGACCTCGTCTCGAAAGACATGTTCGTCAGAAAAGGACAAATCGGCGGATGGAAAGAGTTATTTACGCCGGAACTTGAGGCTCAGGCAGACGAGTGGATCGAGGAAAATCTTCGAGATACTGACCTCGTATTTCCCTATGTGCAATTCACTTCGGCACTAGGAAAATGATAAATTTAACGCGAATTCTTCGTTTTCACAGTATTCTAATCAAACGTAACAATGTTTATTGTACTATATGTGCGAAAAATAAAGGGTAATCGAGTCACAAGGAAGAGTGACACGGTGTCGAACATTTTCGTTCACTTTCTCGGGTTCACATTTAAGTCGTTACCCCCACTTGTAGCGCAAAAAAAGGCCTTTTTCATGAATTTTTTTGAAGAAAACTACAAAACTTTTTTAATCGATCAATATACCGTCTTAAAGAACACATCTTGAAGAACTTTCAGTAATTTTTTTATTGAAAAATATTACATTGTTTAGTGGCAAATGGCCGTCAATGAAATAATGTTTTTATATACACGGTTTGCGGTGACCAACATTGCGGCGAAGTGGATCATCTGAAAAAAAAATGCGGATGGATTTAGTCAAATATAAGTATAAACTAGTCTTTAATCGAAGGATTTTAAAAAATATTCATTTTTCACAAAATGGCGGACAGTCAAAGTTAATGGTTCGATTTTAACGAAAAAAACGACCGTTTTTTGGCTATAAAACGGCCATTTTTTTTCGAAAAAAAAAATCGAACGATTAAAGACTACATTTTTATGTATTAAATAAGCCTGCAAAATTTCAAGAAGATCGGTTCATTAGTGTTCGAGTAATCTTGGTCACCGACTTCAGAAATGCCATTTTGAGAAAAACGCGTTTAAAGTTTCAATTTCAGTTCTTCGATTCACGGATTCTTCTTTTTCAACGCTCATATCTCAGTCAATTTTGTTCGGATCGACTTGAAATTTTCAGGACACATTCTCAGATACTTATACTTCAAAAAAATGCAATAAAAAAATCGATTTTTTTAAAATCGCAAGTAGGGGTAACCCCTTAAATGTATTAATGTAACCCAAACAAACTTTAAACGTGTTTTTCTCGAAACAACGTTTTTCGACGGCTTGTTGATAAAATCTTCGAAACTACTGAACCGTTCCTTATGAAATTTTAACCACATATTCTTTATAACTTTAGCTGTAGGGCATATCAAGGATTTTCAAAATTTTGGTGATTACTATTTTCTTGCCAAAAACGGTGAAAAAACACGTTTTTTGTTTTTTCGAAAAATGTCCGCTATTTTGTTATTTTTGCATATATCAAAAATCGTATGATATGCGCTACAGCCATTCACATACTGAATCGAAATTCGTTTGATTTTTTTTTTTCGGACGATCCATCTCCGAGATTTTATCAACCGCGCAGATCTACAATTTTACAGCACATTTTTTAACTACCATTTTCGTCTATAAATAGTGACGTAAATCAATGAATGCATTGTTTAAAATGTATTTCGAAAGTGTATTTAATTAGTGTAACA
The DNA here is from genome assembly GCA_951751655.1 of Ophion costatus. Classification (NCBI taxonomy): domain Eukaryota; kingdom Metazoa; phylum Arthropoda; class Insecta; order Hymenoptera; family Ichneumonidae; genus Ophion; species Ophion costatus. The sequence continues at coordinate 1,899,880 of OX632358.1, read as the reverse complement.
ACTTTTATGTCAATATCTATAGTGTAAGCCGTTCAAAAAATTCAAGAAAATAGGCTTTTTCTTTAGCGTCTAAAGTGAGAAGACCCCTTAATGCTCTTTCAAGCGTCTTCGAAAAAAATATATCGTAATTTCGTGATAAGTGGAAAGAATAAAAATTCCATTTTCAGTTCAACAGAATGAAGGTGATTGAATTACGCATACAAAGCATTCATAAAAAAAACTTATTTCAATTCAAAGTAAAGTCCAATTATGTACTTTAAAATGCATCTTTGATAATTTTTTTCTTGACGACCGGATGCACAAAAAGAGTTTTCCAGGAGTGTTTCGCACTCGAAATTCAATTATCTTCATTATGCTGAACTCGAAGTGAAATTTTGATTTTTTCCCAGAATGCTCAATTTTTTCCAGGCCGTACGACTGAATCACGAAAATATTCTATTTTTTTTTTTCGTAGACGACTTGAAAAACCATTGTTAATCAGATTTTTCTCAGTTGCAAAATCGCTGCGTAAGACCCTTAAAATTCGCCGCCTTTTAATTGTCACGCTGTCCCCAAAAAAACCAATTCTCATTCTTCTGTCACGCCGAAGGTTAAGGGGTTACCCCCACTTGCGATTTTGAAAAAATCGATTTTTTATTGCATTTTTTTGAAGTATAAGTATCTGAGAATATGTCCTGAAAATTTCTAGTCGATCCGAACAAAATTGACTGAGATATGAGCGTTGAAAGAGAAGAATCCGTGAATTGAAGAACTGAAATTGAAACTTTAAACGCGTTTTTCTCACAATGGCATTTCTGAAGTCGGTGACCAAGATTACTCGAACACTAATGAACCGATCTTCTTGAAATTTTGCAGGCTTATTTAATACATAAAAATGTAGTCTTTAATCGTTCGATTTTTTTTTTCGAAAAAAAAATGGCCGTTTTATAGCCAAAAAACGGCCGTTTTTTTTCGTTAAAATCGAACCATTAACTTTGACTGTCCGCCATTTTGTGAAAAATGAATATTTTTTAAAATCCTTCGATTAAAGACTAGTTTATACTTATATTTGACTAAATCCATCCGCATTTTTTTTTCAGATGATCCACTTCGCCGCAATGTTGGTCACCGCGAACCGTGTATATAAAAACATTATTTCATTGACGGCCATTTGCCACTAAACGATGTAATATTTTTCAATAAAAAAATTACTGAAAGTTCTTCAAGATGTGTTCTTTAAGATGGTATATTGATCGATTAAAAAAGTTTTGTAGTTTTCTTTAAAAAAATTCATGAAGAAGGCCTTTTTTTGCGCTACAAGTGGGGGTAACGCGTTGACGCAAAAAGTCCAACGATTATCGCTGGAGCCACACGCCTCGCGCCGTTTCAGCTCGTCCTAAATTGATTATTGCACCTCGAGAAAACAAGTAACGATCCATTACGACCGGTGATCACTCGCTCGGCCTGCGATGATTTACGATGACGTAACACCACGTCCTAGAAACGCTCGACCGCGAAGGAGCGAGAGATAGGATGATTTTCGTTACTCACTTCGTTGCTCGAACGACAGCGTTAAATAATTCACCTAATCGCCTTACCCACTTAACGAGCTCGATATATTTCTATGCCTGCACTTCGAGCAACTGCAAATACCCAACTGTAAAAAAAAACGACAAAACGAAAGGACGGATTAGTGACAGCTCATACCGAGCTGTCAAAAGGAGTATTTTCTTCTCGTGCTACTTTTTTGCATCGAGGAGCAGTTGTGCGAAAAAACATTATTTGCCGAAATGTCATTTTGCCATTAGAAATTATTGCAAATCAAGTCCGTGAAACTTATTCTATTTATTTGGAATTTTTTTTCCCAGTACACTTTTTCGAAAAAAAAAAATTAATGATAAAATATGAGTGAGATCAATTTTTTCGAATCGTGGAGTTTTTTTTTTCATTTCGAGAAGCGATTTTTCGATTCGACGATGTTTCGATGGTGACCCGATCGCCCGCTAGATGGCAGCACCTGCCGGGTGGAAGGAAATCTTCGAATTGCGACACAGTGGAAGAGAGAGAAAAGGAAAGAGATTGGACGAGGTAGAGTAAGGCGTAAATTGAATCGATCAAGTCTCGAAGTCAGTTTCCGTTTCGACAATGGGCAAAAGTGGCCCCAGTGGAAACAAGCTCGAATCAATTTGCCTGTCACACGCTGCGATGCCGCCGTCTGTCAAAGTCGATTCGCCGTCGGCAATACCGAGAATTACCAATCCTCGGTAACGAATATTTCTACTTTCATCCCCTAACGCACAATCTCCCCTTCTCGATCGCGACAAGCGTGAAAATGAGTGATCACAGCCAACACTTGCGAATGAGAAATTATCTGTACAGTGAAAATGATTTTTTCCAAGGTTTCGTTTTACCTTCGATGTAAAGAGAGACTATTCAAACACTTCAAACACACTTATTCAATCGAATTATAATTGTTTGCAATCAATAATTGTATTATTATTATTTACAGCGTATTTCATCGACATTTAATTAATGCGAAAACAAATATCACCATAATTGGAATTACGACTAATAAAAATAAAATTTCATAATAAATTAAAATATACATTATAGTTTTATATTGAACTATATTTTATAATAATGATTATTTTCTATATCTACTTAATATATTCTATCTATTTAATATATTATTTCTAACTAATATTTTATAATAAAAATTTCATTAGTATTATCGAAGTTATAATCAAATAATGCTGCAAATAATAATAATAAAATTATTATTATAACATATTATTTTATTAGTAGTAGTTTCAATACTGCTAATAATTTCATTAATATTAGTGAAGAAAGAAACGAAAATACTACTAGTAAAATAATTTTTTTTAATAATAAGTATATTATTATTACTATTTAGAGAATTCTTTTATTATGATTTCAATAATATTAATAATAAAAAATATATAATTAAAGGACTTGTTTATTATAAAAATTTCATTCGATAATGAAATTATTGATAATTTTTAATAATTTTTTAATATAAATTTTTAATAATTTGATAATGAAATGATTGAATTGAATGATTGATAATGAAATTTTTAATAATTTGATAATGAAATGATTATAACTTCGATAATAATCGAAGTTATAATCAAACAATACTGCAAATAATAATAATAATAAAATTATTATTATAACATATTATTTTATTAGTAGCCGTTTCAATAATGTTAATAATTTTATTAACATTAGTGAAGAAAGAAACGAAAATACTACTAGTACAATAATATTTTTTAATAATAATTCTATCATTATTATTATTTACAGCATTATGTTATTATGATTTCAATAATATTAGTAATAAAAAAAATATTATTGAAGTACTTGTATATTATTATATAAAATGTTGTTTATCGGTAGAGTTTTTTTTTGTTATATCTAGTAGTATTATTTATTAGCAATACTTATAACTTTATTAGTATAACAGCGTAAATATTTTTTTCTGCGAGATTTTGTTAATATTAGAGCGAAATATAATTCGGAGTGATTGACGGTCCAAAAAAATGTGATCACAACGGTGCAGTCTTAATTGTATTTCTTGTGTGTGTTTAAGCCCACACCGTTTATTTCCTTTCAAGGAAGGGAATTTAAAATGTTGGAAAGGTATATTAGCGGCGGCGTCGCTTCCGAGTTAACTACGAATTAGCAGCGTTTAAAAAACGCAGGTTAAACGAGAGTAAAGGGAAAACTCGAGCGTCACGAGCGTCCTAAAAAATAATTCCTCAACCCTCTCTCTTGGTCTCTAGTCTGGAGCTTCCTAAATTCCGGCGTTCGGCTGTCTCGACCGGCTTTAAACTACACTACTAAATGATAGTTATTCTCAGATTCGAAAGAGAACTCAAGCTGAGGAGAGGAAGAGAGAGAGAGAGAGAGAGAGGGTAACGGTATCTACAATGTGAAACACATTGGTGAACGCTGACGTTTACCTAATTACTGGTAAGAAAAAAATGCTCGGGACCGCCCTAACCACAGGCCACAAGCCCGTCCGGCTATTACCAACAGTTCCACCACCTATCTTTTGTCTACGCTAACCCATGGCCACTTTCACGATCGCACGTCCTCCCACAAATCGGCAAAAGGGTCTCAACCCATTTACGACACTTTGATTTTATTATTCCGACAACGTTGCGCCGTTAAATCTAATTAATGATTCAATGTTCTCGTTTTTTAAATAATTAGACGTAATTAATTGGTTAGGGCTCTTTTTCAAATTCTAATTGCTCCTGATGAATTATCCTGTTGCCCACCAATCTCTTGTTTCATTGAAAACCTTCGTGTCTTCACAGAGCAAAGAGAATTTTTTCGAAATATATTTTTTGTAAAATACTCCAAAGTGTGATTGTCATGTAAGGCCCCCACTTGTAGCGCAAAAAAGGCCTTTTTCATGAATTTTTTTAAAGAAAACTACGAAACTTTTTTAATCGATCAATATACCATCTTAAACAACACATCTTGAAGAACTTTCAGTAATTTTTTTATTGAAAAATATTACATTGTTCAGTGGCAAATGGCCGTCAATGAAATAATGTTTTTATATACACGGTTTGCGGTGACCAACATTGCGGCGAAGTGGATCATCTGAAAAAAAAATGCGGATGGATTTAGTCAAATATAAGTATAAACTAGTCTTTAATCGAAGGATTTTAAAAAATATTCATTTTTCACAAAATGGCGGACAGTCAAAGTTAATGGTTCGATTTTAACGAAAAAAACGGCCGTTTTTTGGCTATAAAACGGCCATTTTTTTTCGAAAAAAAAAATCGAACGATTAAAGACTACATTTTTATGTATTAAATAAGCCTGCAAAATTTCAAGAAGATCGGTTCATTAGTGTTCGAGTAATCTTGGTCACCGACTTCGGAAATGCCATTTTGAGAAAAACGCGTTTAAAGTTTCAATTTCAGTTCTTCAATTCACGGATTCTTCTCTTTCAACGCTGATATCTCAGTCAATTTTGTTCGGATCGACTTGAAATTTTCAGGACATATTCTCCGATACTTATACTTCAAAAAAATGCAATAAAAAGAATCGATTTTTTCAAAATCGCAAGTGGGGGTAACCCCTTAAAGAGTCCGCGGTTATTGCGGCTCTGCAAATTTAGCAGTGTCGGGCCCACGTTTTCGACGTAGGTTGATGATTTGAGGGAGATCGGTATCGACTTAGGTGCAGGGTCTTCAAAGAGAGGTTCATTCGTCTTCCGCAAAATCCATTATTTATTTAATGATAACATGTCCTTTGGGGCTGTAGCTGAAGAAAAAGAATGTGATCGCAGGTAGAGGATCAGGTGGTAAGAAAGATTTTGTGTACTTTTCGATATTTATCGACACGAACGACCAATTCGTTTCTCGCGTCTCCTTCGCGAGGTTGAGGCACTTTGTTTGCCTACCTTCGTAGGAAAAAAAGAAAAATAGTGAGTGCGATAAGAAAATGTTTGCCATGAATCTTGGTGTAATAAATATCTTGGGGTAACCAAGATCGGATAGAATACGCGTAGCTGAGGTAATGCTGATCGGTATAGTTTCGTACGTTCTTCTTTTCATAATACGTTTCTTATCCATCTGCAAATATTTCAAAGACGGCATTATCGATAAAAATAGTCCAGTGTTGAAAAAAATTCAATCATCGTTGTCAACTTTTTTTCAGCGTGTAAAGTGAAAAACATTTTCTAAAGGATGATTGCCATTTTTTTTTTCAAAAAATTCTGTAAAATAATGTGATGAATTATATGATTTTTAACGCTACTTCCATTGTGGGCCCATTTTTCCTTGTATTTGTTTTTGCAATAAATTCAATTTTTTTCACGAAAATTTCGAGTGTTTCGTATGAATTATATTTGTCGTATTCGCAATATTTTTTAAATGTTTTTGTACCATTTCTAAGAAAAGTCACGCCTACACTTGGCGAGCGAAAAATAATTCTTCAACATATTAGATCGGGCTACTAATTGTAAAATGATCACTGCAATTACTAATTGTAAATAAGTACAATCATTATCACTTACGAGTATTATGAGTAATACAAATTATAAGGAATTCGTACGAAACACTCGAAATTTACGTGAAAAAAAATTGAATTGAGTTTAAAAAA
>OX632358.1:1885236-1893557 GCA_951751655.1 Ophion costatus | reverse complement strand
TAGGACGCAATACGTACGCATACGTACACATAGATGTTCAGCACTTTCTTTCGCGCGAATTAATCGCCACGATGTTTTTGTTTTGGTATCGCCGATTTGGATTCTCGCAATAATTGGCAATTGCTTAGGTACCGTAGACGCTACGACGATGACTACAGGAGATACACACGAGTGAACAACGAAGAAAAGTAGAATACAAAAGTCACCAAGCTTTCGTTATCGCAGATGTGCACCGTTTGGAATATCATTCAAACGAAGTAGCTATCGATAATTCATTGGCAAGTAATACTAATATTCGTCATGAACAAAAAAAAAAAAACAGTCCTTCGTATGTTTCTTTTTCCTCGATAATCCTTTATAATTATTGTGTCGCAAGATTATTGCGAATGATTTATCATTAGAATGACGCCGATCCCCGCACAATATGAACACTTTGCCAGATAAACGCTATACATTTCCGGTTACGTTATAATATATCTATACATCTAGCAATTTATATATATAGGTAAATTATATACACATTGATTACCTATGATATATTCGCTACGCTATTTACACCAATTTCAAATAAGTGGTAACGCACGCCCTCGCGATAGCCCGAGGCTCTCGAGAGGCGTCTCCGGGAGGAAAAAGCAAACAGGCGAGATGAAAAATCAGAGGCATCGTGTTGGAAAGGGAAGAGAAAAAAAAAAGGTCTCGAGATTTACGTCGCTGGTGATATCTGTGTACACGAGAAGCAGTGAAATTGCGTGGGTGGTCCAGGGCTAGCAGGACATCCGAGGCGACGGCACCTCGGGGCGACTATTTACAGGTCACTGGAGAAACGAGACAAGTCGCGTGGTGAAACGGCCGAATGGGTGTGAAGACGACGGAAGGTGAGAGAAAGAGACCCGAGATGAAAGAGGAAGAAAAAGAATGACACGAGAAACGTGAGGCTGGAAGAGCCTGCCCGTTTCCTTATCTGATCGGAGTATCCTTAATTTTCAAAGTCGAGATATCCGCTGGGTAAATTACGAGAAACCCTTCGAGTCCGGATATTCCAGTCTTTCCAACGCGTCTTCGTATCCTCGGAAGACAAAATTTTTGTCTTCCGAGGTCTCCGAAACTTCTCGTCTTCCTCAGAAGACGAGACAAGAAGTCTTGTCTTCCTCAGAAGACAAGACAAGTAGTCATGTCTTCCTCAGAGGAAGAAGTCTTCCGAGTCTCCAAAACTCCTCGGAAGACAAGTAGTCATGTCTTCCTCAGAAGACAAGTAGTCATGTCTTCCTCAGAAGACAAGACAAGTAGTCATGTCTTCCTCAGAGGAAGAAGAAGTCTTCCGAGTCTCCTAAACTCCTCAGAAGACAAGTAGTCATGTCTTCCTCAGAGGAAGAAGAAGTCTTCCGAGTCTCCTAAACTCCTCAGAAGACAAGTAGTCATGTCTTCCTCAGAAGACAAGTAGTCATGTCTTCCTCAGAAGACAAGACAAGTAGTCATGTCTTCCTCAGAAGACAAGACAAGTAGTCATGTCTTCCTCAAAGGAAGAAGAAGTCTTCCGAGTCTCCAAAACTTTTTGTCTTCCTCGAAAGACAAAAAGAACGTCAAACATACGTCAGGCAAAAAAGTCTTTTAGGAACAAGATTCTTCCGAGCTTTCGCAGCTCCACGCAAAATAGGTACCGTTGTAACGGATCGAATATTCAAAGATTGCCCTGACGGTGGCAATTTTCTTTCGTGGCCCATTGCCTCGGACAGCTCGGCTTTCGGTTTGTTTTGACGCTTGTTACGATCGGGCAGGAAGATAATCGTGTACGGTGCGCGAGGACGCGTCACGAGACGAAAACGGAACGCGGGTCGTCATTCGTCTAAGGTCTCATGATCTCGGCTATGGTGAAGCCGCGTTTGGTAACTTTGACGCTTTTGTCGTTGGCGACGACTAGCTGCGTCGGAAGTGCTCGTCTCGTCGAGTCCTGCGACGAGTTCGACTGTTGCGCCTCGACGCTGAGGTCCTGGGGTATCTCGGTGTGGGTCAAAAGGTGAGTCTTGAGGTTGCTTCGTTGATTGAAGCTTCTCGCGCATATCGGACACTTGTGGGGCGATTCCTCCATGTGAAGGACCTTGTGGACAGCCAACGTACGACTCTGACAGAAGCCCTTGCCGCACTCGTTGCACTTGAAGGGTTTCTCCTTGCTGTGGATGTATCTGGAAACGAAAGAGCAGCCGACGAGTCATCGATGCAGATTTCCAGGCTGACGGGGACACGTGGACGAAAAAAATGACAACCGGCGCGTCAACGAATGGGACCTGACAGGTAAAATGACGAAAAGCTGTGACGACGGAAGGTCAGATCTGTGGGAGAGGATCGTGAGCGAACTTACCGATGATCGCGAAGATGATCCTGACGACGAAAAGCCTTGCCGCATATGTCGCAAGAGTACGGTCTCTCGTCCGTGTGTGTTCTCTCGTGTATCAACAAATTGTACGATTTCGTGAATTGACGATTACAGAATTTACATATGAATTGTTTCTTGGGCCTCTGGCCGGGTAACCTCCGCGTTAGAAAGGCGGCTGGTGGTGGTACGGCCAGTCCGGAATGAGGATAAGGATGATTTCTGGTTGGCGCGTGATGCTGGGATGCACTTGTAGCCGTTTGTTGAGGACAGCAACCCCTCGCGGCCAATATCGCCGCGCTCCTTATCCAATGATCAAGAATGGCGGCGTGATAACCACCAGAACCTGCCACGGGCGAGTGTTGGCCCTGGGGAGGTGGCACGTGTTGTTGTTGCTGTTGTTGTTGATGATGGTGGGGCCTCATCCACCTGGTAGCTGGTGGACTGCCCATGTGAACGTCGTAAGGTTGCAAACGCGTCCTGTCGTAACTCGAGGCTGACGGCGGTGTATGGGGTGGCGTGAGGAGTTCCACTTTCGACGCCGTCGTAATCATGGTGGTCGTTGTCCGGACTCTCGGCACTCGGTGGTCCAACGCCACGAATCGAAACGCTTCTCGGACCAAGTTATCGAGACACTGTAGCCGCGCACGACGAAGCACTCACTGGATCCAATAACCCGTTCAAGTTCCGATAAATGTCTTCCAACAACCAGCCGATGAATGATTTCCAATCGCGCCGTTTGGCGAATCCACACAACGGTTCCAAGCGCCTATCTGGGCTTCGCGTGAACGACGAGAAGAGCGAAAAAGAAGAAAAAAAAACACGTAGAAGCACTCTGCTCAACGTTCAGAGGGATACTGAGACGAAGGAGACTTTGGCGAAGACAGGCGACGGCATTTCTTGGCCTGGGTGCCTTAAAAGCTGGGCTGGAGGAAAAGCAGGTCGGGGATACGACTCAGGGCAACAGCCGAAGCATCACTCGGGCTCCTCCTACCGTTGGCCAACTTAAGCTCCCGGTTGGCGGTAACTTCTACAGGGGCGGGGCTTCCGGACCCGGAGCCCAGTCGCACTGCTGTATCGGGGAGATGTTTGCACGGGCTCTCGGCTCCCTGGCTATCAGCTACCCCTCGGATTAGGGCTCGACTGCCCCGGTTCGTGTCACCGATAATCCAGCCACCAACATCCGCCTTGCTCTCTTTGCTGCGGATCGCCGCTCGTACGAGATATCGAACCGCAAGCAAATGGCGATTGCTCGAGGCTCTGGAAGGTCGCTCAAGAAATGGCCATTATTCGCGGCATCGAAGCTACCTCGTATCGCGGGTTCCACTTTTTTGCGCAATGATTCACTACTTCTCACAATAGTCCAGTCAAATTACCGAAAAAAATTAACACAAAATTATGTAGTTTGGAGATTATGAAGGATCGATAGGGGGGTGTATTCTGAGCATACGTTCCAATTTGAGGCGTTCTCCGGAGGTCAGCTCAAGGTCATCTCGATGAAAACGCGTTTAATTCGATATCTCGAGAACGGTTAGTGTTAGGCCAAAAATTGTAGAGACATTTTCTCTTCTAAATTAAATTTACTAACTTTTTTGTCTGAAACTTTTTTTTTATCATCAATACTTTTCAATTTATTACTTCCGAAAGGCAAAAATTTTATTTTTTTTTCTCCCTATTTTTCATTTTTCGCCATTTTCTCCCCAACCGTTCTATTTTATGAAATTTTACCGTTCATCAAAGTTGTAGATCCTTTAATTATGAACAACTTTTTCCCATAACTTTTTTTTCTAATACCAATATCTTCGGAGTTATATATTACTTTACCGAGCGAAATCCGCGCCAATGTCGCAATATCATCGACATCAGTGGGTATTCAGTACTTGAAAGAAATATTAAAGTATTCCATGATAATTGATTAGCCAACTTGCCTGTATCAAAAGGTGAATCGATTAAACTATTTAAAAACTTGACTTCATTTAAATATTAAATATTGTAATCATTCAAATATCATTTAAATATTGTACTTCTTCAATTTGGGTATTTTTTATTCCATTCAATGGGATAATAATGTGAATTAGGATTACAAAAAGAAGTAAATGAATAATTGAAACTGTTTCACACATTTATTGATAAAAAAATAGATCATAAAATTCGTAAAATTAAGCACCCGAGGTCGATGGAAGTCATTCGTTAATATTAAAGGCCCTGACGGTATCGGGGCGTACGTCGTCCGCGTCCATTGCGTCAAAAATATTATCGTCGACAACATTGGCGATATTAGAACAATAGTTCTCTTGGCAATTAGTGCAAATTACTGAGCAAAACAGGCCGGCCTTTCTACATCCGCACGCTTTGCCGCAGTTGGTTTTGCATTTGCACGCAATCGATCTGAGTAAATTATTATTAACTCGGTGTGTCTGTGAATACGCGTTGCGACAATGGCGCGGATTTCGCTCGGTAAAGTAATATATAACTCCGAAGATATTGGTATTAGAAAAAAAAGTTACAGGAAAAAGTTGTTCATAATTAAAGGATCTACAACTTTGATGAACAGTAAAATTTCATAAAATTGAACGGTTGGGGAGAAAATGGCGAAAATGAAAAATAGGGAGAAAAAAAAGTAAAATTTTTGCCTTTCGGAAGTAATAAATTGAGAAGTATTGATGATAAAAAAGAAAGTATGAGACAAAAAAGTTAGTAAATTTAATTTAGAAGAGAAAAGGTCTCCACAATTTTTGGCCTAACACTAACCGTTCTCGAGATATCGAATTAAACGCGTTTTCATCGAAACGACCTTGAGCTGACCTCCGCAGAACGCCTCAAATTGGAATGTATGCTCAGAATACACCCCCCTATCGATCCTTTATAATCCCCAAACTACATAATTTTGTGTTTATTTTTTCCATTGCGAGCCGTAATTTGACTGGACTACAATTGCCGAACGAAAAGCAGCTTTTAGCACGTATTAGTACGTATAGGCACCGTCGCACTAGGCACTCACAGCTATCAGCCCGTCACAGATGATGATGATGATCTTTCCAGTTTCTTCATTGCAGCCTGTCCTGCTTCGATCTATGTTCCAACTCCTGCAAATGGTATTCCCCTGGCAAATTGTGCAACCTATTCGTCGCCATCCTCGGCACATGACATCCCGAAACACGGCACTGCTGGGGAGAGGAGTGGGGCGCGGGGCTTGACGCTCACATCGCTACGATCATATTTGCACGTACGTAGAGTAGCTGCGAGGATGGTAGGAGCTTCCTTGTGGATGGGGACACGCGACTAGACGTCTCCTTCCAAACTACCAGGGGCTGAAATCCAACCCCTGACAGAAATACGGCACTTGCGCGCTGCCTACCAACGAAGGGACTTGCCCCTTTCCGGCATTCTCGCTACACGCGTCACAATGATACGACTGGTTCCGCATGGCGGCGCGAGGCTGCGTCAAAGGGAAACGGAGCGGTGTTCTCTCTTCCTCTTCCTCCCAGCCCTTCCAGCCTCGAGCGATCCGAGGACGAAGTTCAGATTGCCTCATCGTCAGAGGACCGAGACAACCAGGCCTATGAATACGTTTGTCAATATGCGCAGAAGTCTTCCGTCCGTACAGCTTGGCATTCCAATGCTGATGGAAATTCTAGTTTCTAGAATTACTGGAAATTCTAGTGCTTGATGAAACATTGGTTAACCGCGTTGAGGCTCCACAAATCCTACAGCTGAGATTTGTTCTAAACCGATTACGTATTCTGGACAATCGAACGGATAAGGTAAATGTCCCAATTATTGAAGAGGTCCCAATTATTGAACACTATCTTGTGTTTTTGTTATTTCTCATTCACCTGCATGCATTTACTTATTTATGAAAATTTCATTACATGTATGGAACTTTTAGCTACCGAAATGTCACCTCACTTGTGCAAAAAAAGCTTTAATTAATGGAGAAAAAAATTATTTAAACAGCAACGGTGACCCGATTTGACGTCTCGTGGTAACTGTTTATCGTTTTTGCTAAGACGCACCGCTTCATGCGTAAGGGCATAAAAAATTCAAAAACTGTCGCATCTCAAAAAGTAAAGGCGTTTCAGGTTCCTCAGAACATTTCTTACAAATAACAATGTAAGAAAATGTTTTTAATTAATTAGTTGTTAAAAAATACAGGGTTCGATCATTGGGACATAGAAAATGCAGTGTGTCCTAATAAATTGAACACTCGAATTCTCGAAGATGGCGTCATTAAACCCATCAAAACATCGCGACAGTTAACGTGTGACAGATCGTGTGAATCGGATTTATTCAAACAAAAACTGTAAGTTCCTGAATAAACTTACCTTTATTCTTTTAATAATAACTCTAAGATCGGCAAATATATTTTTTATTTCTATTTTCGTGCAATAAACATAAAAAGAAAAGTAAAAAAAGAATATAACCTCAATGTAACCTAAAAATACGAATGTAATGTTCAATATTTTTTTCTCTCCGATATTTCAAGGACAAAATTTCAAGAGGGAAAGAGAATTCTCGAGAGTGTTCAATATCTGGGACATGCCTGTTCAATATTAGGGACATAGGCGCTACCAGTGTTCAATAATTGGGACATTTGCATGCTTCACATTGTTATTCTTTTTTTTTCATTTAAAATTAATCAAAAATAATTTAAAGGGTGATTTTTCGAAAGTAAAAACATCAAAGTATCATTTGAACATGAAATCGATGGTTTTTTCTTGATTTTATATTTTTTCCTCACCGAATTCAATCCCCCAAATCCTTAGCTGTTCAATCATTGGGACATTTACCTTATACATTGTTCGTCTTTGTGGCGATTGGAAGGTGTTTGCTTTCTCCGATATTTCAGCCGTCACGGAGAACGCCAGCGGTCCGCAAATTAGCTTTTTCTCTAGCAGTCATCGACGATTTGTCGTTTCGTCTAACAATTAGACGAGATTTAAAAATGAGGCAACGCGTACGTGAAAAGTGAGTTGTATGTTGGGGGAAGGACGTATCGCCTAACGACGTCAATTTCAGCATCAACAGCTTCGAGAGTTTACGGAAGGAATGACACATTTTACCGTGAACCTCATTATCTTTTCGATGGAGAAATAAACGACGCTCCATTGAATTAAGTCATTCAATCGCGCAGGATTTGAACTGTAAAAAGACCTCGGGGTTGCTAAAAATAGTACACGTTTCCTAGAACCACGCCGAAATATCGCGATAAGATTTCTCGATGATAAAAAAAAAAAAAAAATGGTCGACGGACTTTGCTTTAACGCCATTTTACTTCGAGAACTTGTTACTCATTTTCGCTCGAAATCCGCGTCGCGCTTTTATTGCAGTGTAAATCGTTATCGTTATCGCACAACCGTGCACGGTCGCGAGTTCCATATAAAGATATACGTCCACATATAGACTATCGAGACTGGAAAAACATTGGAGCACAAGCATTTATCGAATTTATGGCAGACTGCGCGTCACCTGTAAGATGGACTGTGGCTCAAGATAAAAGCGGGTGGCTCGTACGAGGTGCTCTTCGAGCCTTGAATCTCGTTGACTCAAGCACATTGGAAAAGAGTTTGCGTCAGAGATAGCACCTTTTTTTTCAAACGTCTATGCGACTGTTGTCTGTAATGCAGCGATTCTATTTTTCGCTCTCCAAGCTAGACGGGTGCTAACAGCTAATGACCGCGTATCTTTGCAGATTCTTAAATCTAAATAAAGAGTCTTAAGGATGTTGAGTCCAAAATCGCAAGTGATGATAAAATTCTGAAAATTTGGTATGTTTTTGTATGAAGTATTTCAGAGGTCGTGTAAAAATTTCACGACAATTAGGAAGCTCGTTATTGAACAATTAACATTCACAAATTAAATGTTGTTTTATGGAAACTGATGTAACTTTGCAATAAGTTTTTTTTTTGACCTCTCAATTTTATAATATCTACAATATACTGAAAGCAACGGA
>OX632358.1:1835236-1880236 GCA_951751655.1 Ophion costatus | reverse complement strand
TGTTTTATGGAAACCGATGACACTTTGCAATAATTTTTTTTTTGACCTCTCAATTTTATAATATCTACAATATACTGAAAGCAATGGAAACAAAACGAAGTTTATTGACAATTTTTTTTTTATTTCTTTTAAAAATTGTTCTTAACAAAATGTTAATTTTTTAATGACGAGCTTCCTAATCGTCGTGAAATTTTAACACGACCTGTCAAATACTTCATACAAAAACATACCAAATATTCAGAATTTTCTTATAATTTTTTATTTCAACCCTTAAGAAGGTTGAAGTAATGATGATAGTATTCTGAAAATTTGGTATGTTTTTACATGAAGTATTCAGGAGGTCGTGTAAAAATTTCACGACGATTAAAAAGCTATTTATTGAACAATTAACATTAACATGCTTCATAGGGACTCAACATCCTTAAACCGTCTTCAGCTTGTGCTTATGTTGCACGTACATAACGCCGGGACGAAAGCGTCGCGGGGATTTTTACCTAGTGCCAAAGTTTACGCAACGGCTTTTCTCGAAAATTAAGGATGATGAGTCCCTATGAAACATGTTAATGTTATTTGTTCAATAAATAGCTTCTTACTCGTCATGAAATTTTTATACGACCTCATGAATACTTCATGTAAAAACATACCAAATTTTCAGAATTCTATCATCATTACTTCAACCTCCTTAAGGGTTGAAATAAAAAATGATAAGAAAATTCGGAAAATTTGGTATGTTTTTGTATGAAGTATTTAAGAGGTCGTGTTAAAATTTCACGACGATTAGGAAGGTCGTTATTAAAAAATTAACATTTTGTTAAGAACAATTTTTAAAATAAATAAAAAAAAATTTATCAATAAACTTCGTTTTGTTTCCGTTGCTTTCAGTATATTGTAGATATTATTAAATTAAGAGGTCAAAAAAACAACTTATTGCAAAGTTACATCAGTTTCCATAAGACAGCATTTAATTTGTGAACGTTAATTGTTCAATAACGAGCTTCCTAATTGTCGTGAAATTTCTACACGACCTCTGAAATACTCCATACAAAAACATACCAAATTTTCAGAATTTGATCATCATTTGCGATTTGGGACTCAACATCCTCAAAGAAGGAACTCTTGATATTTTTCTGTGTCCTTCACAAGCCAAAAGGCCATTTTTGAGTTACCGAGGATTAAATTTCCAGCACAGGTCATCGAGTCGCAACGTCTTTCAAGAAATTAGTATCCAATAAAACATTGCGTAAGTGTATTTTACCGGTCGCCGAGTAAACATTAAGGATACTTTTCTTCCGAAAAAAAATTCTTTTCGCGTTTAATGATTTTACTGTCATTCGCGAGAGTAAAGCACGCGGAAAAATGTCTTGGCACACTTTTCGGCAAATTGTTGAAAAGCAATCGTATCACGGTAACCTCTCGGGGTCATACCTGCGACGTCGAAAAAATTGGGTCAACCGTGGAGCATTGGACGATTTTATTGGCGGCTGTTAAGCTTTAAAACGAGACCTATATTGGAGTATAAAATTTCCGCGCGGTAGCAAAACGCAAAATTGTTTGGAGCCTTCCTATATACAGACGGCGAATTCCGATGAAAATTGTATTCCATTCCCGAAAGTTCTCGAGGCATCTTTGTTCCGGAAATCTTTATTGTACTCTCTCTCGTAGATGTGAGTGTATATATATATATATATATATATATATACGTTCATATTTATATTTATATATTGAATGTGCAAAACGGTCTCGGTCCCCCTTGGGTCCTCTCCTGCAGACCCAGTCCATCTTACCGGGGCCTTAGCGTCATCATAACCCGTTATTGCCACAAGGACCGTAGAACGCTCCAACGGAACTACATAGACGCTATCCTTGCGCGACAAAAGCTTTCAGGTACCTCGTCAACTTTCACCCCTTTCACGCAAATTCAGCTCGGCCGTTCCGTCTTTCTGTATCGCATTTTCGACTATTCCTACCGACTATGACCGAAAAGAACGTGAAAATATATACCTACAACGAATTTTCAATATTTTTATTTCAATCGTAAATTATTTTTAATTATCCTACACTTCGTCGAGTTGCAATATTGTACTTTTGTGAGAAAGCATTTTCAACCAATTTGTAAAGGGAAATTTAGACGTCGAACAATACCGTGTTGTGTGTAATTGGCATTTTACCAATTTGTTATTTAAAAAAAGTGAGGGCGAGCATCATATTCGTGTGCATTGTTGGAAATTATTCATTTTCAGAATGTTATTGCTGGGGATTTTCTTTCTCATTTTCATATGAGATTGAATCTTTGGAATTTTCATACGAAAAGGAATAATTGGAATTCCCATATGAAAGTAATTATGAAAACTTTTATATAACGACGAATAATTAGACCGAATCGTTTTCAGGATGTTATTGTTGGATCCAATTCATTTTTTTACGAAAATGAATCATTGCAAATTTCATGTGAAAGGGGATAATCGAAATTTGTATATGAAAATGGATAATTGGAATTTTCATACGAATATGGGTGATCGGGATTTCCCAATGAAAATCAATAATAAAAATTTTCACGTGAAAATGAATAATTGAAATTTCCAGGTGAGAACGAACATCTAGACTTTTCGTACGAAGCGAAATGATTGAAACTTTCAAATCCAAACGAATAATTGAAAGTTTCATATAAAAAAAAGTAACGGAAACTTTGTATAATAACGAATAACTGGAATGAACATTCTAATTAATCGTATAAATAATTCGTACGAGTGATCAAGCGAGTGATTAAAAATAAATAATTGGAAACTTCGTACGAAAATCAGTCATTGGAATTTTCATACATGGGGAAATGATAAAGTTATTTAATATGAAAACGAATAATTGGAATTTATATGAAAATCAATTATCGGGAGATATTGCTTTAATTTGAATGATTTGTTTTCATACGAAAATGAGCGACTCCCAGCAGGTATAAGCTCGTTATTTTCGCGTCGCCGTCAAAAGTAATATGGTGCATTTATGAACGTCGCAATTTTTTTTAGAACTGAAAATCCTCGATAGCCGAATGTTCATAAATGACAAGGAAAAATTGTAGTCAAGCTTCGTATCTCTATATCCTGAAACACACACGCACACACACACACACACACACACACACACACACACACACACACACACACACACACACACACACACACACACACACACACACACACACACACACACACACACACACACACACACACACACACACACACACACATCCAATGCGCGTGTGTGTGTGTTTGTACATGTTGGTTGAGCACATAAAGGATGGATAAAGGCTAGGCTTATGTTGGAGAAGCGATAGCGGTGCCTTTGATGTTCTCATCGTACGAGAGTTGTCGCATGCAGCCGGCTGTGGACGAACTTGCCTCTCTCTCTCTCTCTCTCTCTCTCTCTCTCTCGCTCATCTTCCGTCTCGGGTTCTTTCCACACCTTCGAACATCTTATCGAGACCGATATCGTGGTAGGTTCGACACAACTACGACACCTCGTCATCGGGCGTACCGCGTTTGTCACGTACAAGCATATATATATATATATATATATATATATATGTGAAGCATTTGGCCGCCGTTTCCTCGAACGATTGACGCAGGCGATCTCCTCACCGAAAAATCACTTCCGGACTCGACACTTTACATGAGCAATCAAGGCGTGGAGTTTGACGAGATACGTACCGAGAATTGTTCCGGACTCGTCAAACATTGCCTCGGTTAAGGAAGCTTTCCAGTGTGACAGCCCGAAAAATCGCTGTTTTTCGCGATTTTTTTTTTTAAAGAAAAAATAATCTAATCGGTCTGGTTTTTTTTTGTATATTAATTGGGTATTGAAGAATACAAAACAATTTTTTAAAGATCGATTTATTTATTAATTAATATCTATAAAAATGATGAAACAATTGTTGCGGAAAATGCACTTGGATGTGGTGTCCACGTTGGGGGTCACAATTTTGATCTGAAACAAAAAACACAAAAAGATTATTGATCGGTATATAATTGGCTTTCGTGCTATGGAGACTTTTTTTTTTTTTTTGCAAAAATGGCGCCGGTTTGAACAAAAAGTATCGATTTTAGCATTTTTTTTGGCAGTTTTTTTTACAAAAAAATAGGAAGATGTCAAAAAAAAAAAAAAGCTTCCATAGCACGATAAACAATGACGTTAAGAATATTGTGTAAAAAATTCAACTCGATAGCTTTAAAACTCTGCCCTCCAAGTTGGACACCGTTTTGAAAAATGCTGTTTCGAGAAAAACGCGTTCAAAGTTTCGCTGTAGCTGTAGCGCTCCGTTGCCTTCTTCCAAGAAATGCTGTACAGTAACCGAAATAATCTGAATTTCGGCATGAAAATTTCAGGGAATATTCGGAAGAGTGTATACTATTCGATAAAGCAAAAAAAAAAAAAATCGAGTTTTTGAAAATTTCACACTGGAAAGCTCCCTTAAGGATGTTGAGTCCCTATGAAACATGTTAATGTTAATTGTTCAATAAATAGCTTCTTAATCATCATGAAATTTTTACACGACCTCCTGAATACTTTGTGTAAAAACATACCAAATTTTCAGAATTCTATCATCATTACTTCAACCTCCTTAAGGGTTGAAATAAAAAATGATAAGAAAATTCGGAAAATTTGGTATGTTTTTGTATGAAGTACTCCTTCGAATGGCGCAACCTAAATTTCGCTAAATTATCTTTTATACAATATGTTTGCAAAATATTGTATAAAAAAGCTTTGTTTTTACGAAAAAAACGAGATATTCATTTCGATGCATAGAATTCTCTCAAGCAAAAAAAATCAAATGAAACCACATTGCGCGTTTTACTATTACTAATAAGTAATTTTAATAATTTCTGATTTAACTCCAATCACTGAAAATAATTGTAATGATTTCTCATTCAATTACAATCACTGAAAGTAATTTCAATGAACTTCGATTTAATTAAAATGACTCAATGTAATTTTAATTAACACCAATTCAATTACAATTGCTGGAAATAATTTCAATGGACTCTAATTCAATTAAAATTATCGAAAGTAATTTCAATGAACTCCGATTCAATTATTATTACCAAAAGTAATTTCAATGGAATACGATTTAATTACAAATTACCTTTAGTAATTTGTAATTGTTAATTTTATATTACAATTTTGCCCAGCCCTGTATCCACCGAGTTTCAACTCAATCGGCTTTATAGTTTTTGAGCAACCCTGTGCGCCAATTTCCAAAATGCAGTTTTGAGAAAAATGCGTTTGAAGTTTACATGGCATTTGAATTAAATTGCACTAGATATTTGTGGTAACCAATTACTCGAGTAATCTGATTCAAAATAATTAAATTATCCATTACAGTGGTAATCGAGATCGTAAGTTGTTAAATGAATTACCTTCTGCGATTTTTTCTCGAATTTCGCTATGAAATTTTCGGTTATTCTACATATATATTTCTATAGTTAGGAGCAAAAAAAAGACATCGATTTTTTTATCCCTGTAAATGTGAATCCCGCCTCAACAAGTATCGATCAGTGTTTATTGTAAACAAAGATCAGGAAAACTTTGTTTCCTATTTTATTTTTATTTTTTTAAATGCGGTAGTTGATACTGGTGAGATGACTTGTGTGGGCTTCTCGCTTCCCTAGGAGTACAGAAGACCCCCGAGAGGCAAAAGTCTGCTTAGTCTCAGAGGCCCGAAACACATGCCCCATAGACGACGATCTGTCACATCGGCCTGCTGGCCCTCAAAAATAAAAATAAAAAATAATGTCACAGAAAGATTCTTTTTTCCCTTTTTTTTCCTTCCCTTTTTCGCTTCTATCTCTCGAGGTCCTCACGTACGTGTTACGTTCGTCGAGATAATCTCGAGTTGCAAGCCACTTACGATTTTTACACGTTTCTGGTGAGCTACTTGAGTGTTCAATGCGCGACCACCTAATGCCCTCTTGTGTGGCTCGCTGTGCGTGGGCGTCCACGTAGGAGCAATAAATTGTCTTATTTCGAGGGCGATTTTGTGCGAGCTGCTCGAGCATTTGGTATCCGGCAGTTCGTGCACCAAATACGCGAAAAAAATCTCAGTGGTCCATCACAATTTTTTTTTAATTTCGTGGGACAAAAAAAAATGGTACGGGGACGCAGTCGAACGTGCGTGGCTCGTAACGTCCAAAAACCGATAAATCACGTCACCCGAAACGCTCGAAAGCGAAGGACCCAAAGAGTGCGTTTCGCGCCAAGATTTTCTTCGCCACTTCAACTCGAGATCGGTATATGGTACTCGCGCGCGAGATGCCCAATAATTGAGACGACGTGACGCATACGCAAAGTGACCGAGAATGAACGAGCTTGTTTTTACGGCGGGATTTTGAGCGCCGGTAATATAAACGAAACGTTCATCTCGAGTTTCGTTGATGATCGACACAAAACACCCACGATCGACGCTTATATACGCATATTTATGTTTCACATCGGTCAACATTTTTCCGCTGCGCTCACTGTACTCGGCTCAATTCAGAGAAACGTCCAAACTGAGACATTTTTACCCATCTGCATTCGGAATAAATAATCGTGAAGCTGGAATTATCGCAAAATAGACAACAGACTTTCCATTGTGAAACTTAAGGGGGGAAATCACAGTGAAATTTTCAATTTTTCGAAAAAAAAAAAATTTCGCTTAAAAGGTGCTTTAGGGTCTTAAAAATAATATACCAAATGATGGAATACGGCAAAAGTGTCCGAGTGCCCAAATTTCTTGCGTTGAATACAACGTTTTTTCACGACGCTTCACTTTCGTGCATACATATATAACATAAATAGTGATAAAAAACAGTGATATTTGTAAATCATTGTCATTATGAGTGACACATCGTCGAGTCGTGTTAGAAAAGGGACGAAAAAGGATACTGCGTACGAAAATCGACTGTACGGTGCAGGCATTGCAGATTAGAGGTATATGAAATTTTCATATGGTTTCTCAGTACTTAAAACTTTAAACGCGTTTTTCTCGAAACCACTTTTTTTGAGCTCGCCGAAGACATAACTCGAGCAAATCTTTACCGATCGACTTGAAATTTTGACAGTAGCTTCGAAACATCTTTCTCCACGGAGCTACGTAGGATTTTTTATTTTATATGGCTTAGTTTTTTTTTATCGACGATTTTATGGCGTTTTTTTTGTTAAGAATTTAACTTTATTTTCAAACATGCACCATTTTGCGAAAAATCAATATATCGAAAAAATCCTACGTAGCTCGCTAGCTGTTGTTATATGGAAACTAAAAAATTTTGGTTTTTTCTTCCAGGTCAAAAATTAAGGAGTCTACGTCTTCGGCCATCGACACGCTTTCAAAAATAGGCGCCTTGGGGCATATGCAGCGCAGCCGCGATTTTAAAATATTTTTTATTGAAAAAATTACATTTTGTACTTTTTTAGTATTGCTATAAAACCTACTTTAAAGATTTTCGATTGATACTTTTATTCAGCCAAAATTAATTCCCGAAAATACGCCTATTTTTTTGTGTGCTACTGTGATTTCCCCCCTTAAGCTTAATCGTCGGATCAAAAGTTACATAATTTGTTTGAAAAATCATTTTACCCAATGCATTCTAAATCATATGATTTTCATAAAAAAAATTAATTGCCATATTTAACGAAAAAATGTAATATTTATTGGATATAAAATAAAATAGAATTTTAACTTACAGGGTGACAGTCATAAGGTGGCCATGTGTATTTTTTTTCAAATTCTTGCGCAGGGATTCTGCGATAAAAACAAATACGATTTTAAATGGTTTTTGAAGTGCTCTTCGAAAAAAGATATAGCGTATTTTGTGATGCGTAGTATTTACCAGAAGACATTGATCGTTCTGGATTAAAAACAGAATTCCATTGTGAATTCATCGAGAAGAAAATGATCAAAGATGCATTCTAAGGTGGATACATGGCATTTAATTCCATTTGAGAAAGGTTTTTCTAGGAGGTTCGTATTCGGAACTCCCAGAAACTAGAACTTCGGAGTCCTCTTCATTCTACTTAATGGGAGATATCCACCTAGGAGCCGGAAAAAAGGTCATTGTTGTGAATGTTTTCGAGGAAAACTATTTGACATTTCGGATTGGGGTTTTAATCATCTAAAAGTATATACATTCAAAGATATGTTTAATTTTCTTTATTCAAAAATATCCTTGTATAGTTTTGATATTTGTAAATAAAGAAAATTAAACATATTTTTGAATGTACATACTTTTAGATGATTAAAACCTCAATTCGAAATGTCAAATAGTTATGGAGCGTCGTAAAAAAATCGGTACCCAAAATTTCTCGAAAACCAATGAACCGATTGCCTTGAGGTTTTTTGTGGTTATTCTATACACCATTATCGAGTACTTGTCATATGATTTTTTTCCGTTACTTAGTTTTTGTTTTATAGGCAAAATAATAACTAATTTTTGGCCCAAAAATCACTATTTATGTTCAAACGTCTGCCATTTTGTCATAAATCGATATTTTCAAAATCGGCTATGACAAGTACTAGATAATGGTGTATAGAATAACCACAAAAAACCTCAAGGCAATCGGTTCATTAGTTTTCGAGAAATTTTGGGTACCGATTTTTTTACGACGCTCCAAGGATCATACAGCATCCTTGTATATTTTTGGTATTTTTAAATAAAGAAAATTAAACATATTTTTGAATGTATATACTTTTAGATAATTAAAACCCCAATCCGAAATTTCAAATAGTTTTCCTTGAAAAAATGGAAATGGTAAATTAATTTTTCCCTGAGCGACTTACCACAAAAATACACCACGTTTTTTCCCAAACTGGTATCGAAAAGCCATTAAACATCATATTTTTCTTGGTCGCCAAATCTTCGCACCAGAATGCCAAGAAACACATGGCTACCTTATAAATATCGCCCTATACATTGAATAAAGTGATTTTTTCAACAACATATACATTTTTGTCTTACGATTAAACTCAAGTTTCTGACTTGAAAATCCTCTGTCTATTTTCAAATAATTGTAGCTTCGATATTATATATATGCAGAAACAGAGTGGACCCTTTAACGTGACCACTTCACATATCTCCGTTGCCTTTAGAGTGACGAAGAAAATGTCAAGCAGTAATTTCATTGATTTCGAAATGCTGATACAGTGGTGGAAAAAATTATTTTTGTCAAGGTCATAGTTTTTGCGTTCTGAAGGTCATCAATGGTTTTTCAATGGGATTCATCAATGGGAACATGTTTGTATTTATTAAGACGTTGTAGCCGATATTCAGACGATTTCAACGACCTACGATACCACAACCTAGAAATTATTTTTCATCCAAATACTTTGGTGGAGTAGCGATCCCTCGAAATCAATCAAATTACCTCCTGACATTTTTTTCGTCACTCTAAAGGCAACGGAGATATTTGGGGTGGTCACGTTAAATGGTCGGTTCTGTATACCAAAGCGTAAAGATAACTCTCGTAAGAAAAAAATCACTCCATTCGCTGACCGTTCAAAAACAAAATAAACGTAATGCGAAAGTAATCAATATTTGTCTTATTTAAGGCAACCCACTTGTAGCGCAAAAAAAGGCCTTTTTCATGAATTGTTTTAAAGAAAACTACAAAATATTTTTAATCGATCAATCTACCATCTTAAAGAACACATCTTGAAGAACTTTCAGTAATTTTTTTATTGAAAAATATTACATTGTTTAGTGGCAAATGGCCGTCAATGAAATAATGTTTTTATATACACGGTTTGCGGTGACCAACATTGCGGCGAAGTGGATCATCTGAAAAAAAAATGCGGATGGATTTAGTCAAATATAAGTATAAACTAGTCTTTAATCGAAAGATTTTAAAAAATATTCATTTTTCACAAAATGGCGGACAGTCAATGTTAATGGTTCGATTTTAACGAAAAAAAACGGCCGTTTTTTGGCTATAAAACGGCCATTTTTTTTGGAAAAAAAAATTGCACGATTAAAGACTACATTTTTATGTATTAAATAAGCCTGCAAAATTTCAAGAAGATCGGTTCATTAGTGTTCGAGTAATCTTGGTCACCGACTTCAGAAATGCCATTTTGAGAAAAACGCGTTTAACGTTTCCATTTCAGTTCTTCAATTCACGGATTCTTCTCTTTCGACGCTGATATCTCAGTCAATTTTGTCCGGATCGACTTGAAATTTTCAGGACATATTCTCAGATACTTATACTTCAAAAAAATGCAATAAAAAAATCGATTTTTTCAAAATCGCAAGTGGGGGTAACCCCTTAACGTGCGTTAAAAGCTCAAAACCTTGTCACTTTCGCTTTTTGCATCGTGAAAATCGTCGATCGTGTTTGGTGGTGGTATAAAAATATCGTCCGTAGGTCGGTGATACGAATTGGTCCCTTCCGAGAAGGGAATCTTGTCGACGGTTGGCGGGGTATGAAAAGAAAGCGAAATTGAGCGAAACGGGAGCTGAGCGTCTTATCGCGAGATAAGAGGGGATCTGCTTCCACGCGATGGATCGGAGCGCACTGGCAGCATGCCGGTCTTTCTTTTTATGACACGTATACCTTAGAGATAAATATCGTACACGATCCCAATGTCGGCAGGAGTGTCTCAATCGTTATAATAATAATAATCATCTACGCGCATATATATATATATATATATATATATATATATATATATATATTTATATACGTACGAAACGTCGGTGGAATTTATTCCCGGAAAAGGAGCTTTCCGCAAATCATCAAAGTCGGCTGAAACGTGAAGCGACCAACACCGGCTTTCGCTTCTTGACATTTGAACAGAGCGATAAGAATATCCTGACATAGATGTGCCGCGATGTGTCGAACAGGTAAGAAGGTAAAATAAACTTTGCCGCTGATTCCGCTGGCGTCGCCGCTCCAGCTTTGTTCGTGGGACTACGTAAAGCTTAATGGGCGTACGTTTCCTTAAGGGGTTACCCCCGCTTGCGATTTTGAAAAAATCGATTTTTTTATTGCATTTTTTCGAAGTATAAGTATCTGAGAATATGCCCTGAAAATTTCAAGTCGATCCGAACAAAATTGACTGAGATATCAGCGTTGAAAGAGAAGAATCCGTGAATTGAAGAACTGAAATTGAAACTTTAAACGCGTTTTTCTCAAAATGGCATTTCTGAAGTCGGTGACCAAGATTACTCGAACACTAATGAACCGATCTTCTTGAAATTTTGCAGGCTTATTTAATACATAAAAATGTAGTCTTTAATCGTTCGATTTTTTTTTTCGAAAAAAAAATGGCCGTTTTATAGCCAAAAAACGGCCGTTTTTTTCGTTAAAATCGAACCATTAACTTTGACTGTCCGCCATTTTGTGAAAAATGAATATTTTTTAAAATTCTTCGATTAAAGACTAGTTTATACTTATATTTGACTAAATCCATCCGCATTTTTTTTTCAGATGATCCACTTCGCCGCAATGTTGGTCACCGCAAACCGTGTATATAAAAACATTATTTCATTGACGGCCATTTGCCACTAAACAATGTAATATTTTTCAATAAAAAAATTACTGAAAGTTCTTCAAGATGTGTTCTTTAAGATGGTATATTGATCGATTAAAAAAGTTTTGTAGTTTTCTTTAAAAAAATTCATGAAAAAGGCCTTTTTTGCGCTACAAGTGGGGGTAACGCCTTAAGTGTACAAACTCGTATCGCAATTTAAGGTTCGATAGCTGTGACAGGAACAACAAAAGAGGAAAAATAAACGAGAAATCGAATACTCGATGTTTTTATGGGTGGAAAAAAATGGCCGGGAAATGACATTTTACGTCGATTCGATCGAGTGTTTTACCGTTCAATGTTCTAATAGGATGGAAAGAAACATGCCCTGTATAGATCTTGGGCGAATTGCTAGCGCAGCCCTGAATACCTAGAGGAGCAAAAAATCCACGAGCCATAATCCAATACCGATTCGCGAAGTATCGTCGGTTCCTCCATATTCTATATAGGGTGGCTCCAATTTCGGTCAAATTTGAATTTTCAAAGTGCACTTGTAAAAACACAATCAAGATAGATTAAGTGATAACTTGACAAAACACATTTATTTTTGTATCGAAAATTCAAAGCCTCACAGGCACCATCGAACATTTTCCGAGCGCCTTAAAACTTTGCACGTAATTTTTTGAATATATCTTGATTATGTTTCTACAAGGGGATTTTGAAATTTTACATTTGACCAAATTGCAGCCTCCCTAATATATATATATATATATATATATATATATATTTATTTATTTATTAAGTGTATGTACACATATTGCAATTTAACTTCCGTTAGCTGTGGCATGAAAAACAAAAAAAAAGTAAAAATGAACAAGAAATTGAATACTCGAAGTTTTTACGGGCGGAAAAAAAATTTATCGAAAAATTATATTTTATGTCAATTCGATTGAGCGTTTTACCGATCAAAGCTCTTATGGGATAGGGAGAAGCGTGCCCCCTAGAGACCTTGGGCGAATTGCTACTGCAGCCTTGAAGACCTAAAGGAGAAAAAAAATCCATGAGCCATAATCCGAAACCAATTCTCAAAGTATCGTCGGGTCTTCCTTATTTTGTATATATATATATATATATATATATATATATATATATATATATATATATATACTTGTCCCATGCCGGCACTCGACACACTCGTTTTAATGAAAATAAGTAATTTCGCAAACAGTGAATTGTACCCTCGTAAACGCCGTGCACAAAGACCTCGTAAATATGAAAGTTTTCACCGAGACGTGCACCCCCACCTCTTAAAGGTCCTTACAACGAAACGTAAAAGACCATCGGGAATCACTGTTCGCTCGTTACATTGCGTTTCGCGTGCCTCGCAATGTCCTCCCCCCCCCTGCCCTTGCCCTCTCGCTCTTGTACTTACCTGTTCCCTTTCTTTATTTCGCTAGCCGTAAACTGTAGCAATGCCAAGAGCAGCGGAGGTAGCCTCAAGAAGAGGGATACAAAAAGACGAGGAAGAAGCAGAGGCGCGCGAAGAAACGGAATGGATATTGCGGGGTCCATTATGGGGGCCCATAAACACACCTCCAACCATTGCGAGGCGCGTGGCTCCAAGGGCACCGACGAACCGGCATCCTCGAGTCGCAACTCGATTTTCCTTCTGCATGTGCGTTTGTCGATCTTTTTCTTTGTTTTTTTTTTTTGCCGATCATTCACCTGTCGGAAACGCTTCCGTGTGATCCGCGTGGATTTCTTTACTTCCGGGCCGATGGATGGGGTTGGAGCATTCATGCCGGGGGACCGAAATGGAATTCTCCGATCACCCTGACCAGTCCCCGTGCACAAATTTTTTTATCAATCCCACGAGCCTTTTTCGTGAATTTTTTTAAAGAAAACTACAAAACTTTTTTAATCGATCAATATACCATCTTAAAGAACACATCTTGAAGAACTTTCAGTAATTTTTTTATTGAAAAATATTACATTGTTTAGTGGCAAATGGCCGTCAATGAAATAATGTTTTTATATACACGGTTTGCGGTGACCAACATTGCGGCGAAGTGGATCATCTGAAAAAAAAATGCGGATGGATTTAGTCAAATATAAGTATAAACTAGTCTTTAATCGAAGGATTTTAAAAAATATTCATTTTTCACAAAATGGCGGACACTCAAAGTTAATGGTTCGATTTTAACGAAAAAAAACGGCCGTTTTTTGGCTATAAAACGGCCATTTTTTTTCGAAAAAAAAAATCGAACGATTAAAGACTACATTTTTATGTATTAAATAAGCCTGCAAAATTTCAAGAAGATCGGTTCATTAGTGTTCGAGTAATCTTGGTCACCGACTTCAGAAATGCCATTTTGAGAAAAACGCGTTTACAGTTTCTTCAATTCACGGATTCTTCTCTTTCAACGCTGATATCTCAGTCAATTTTGTTCGGATCGACTTGAAATTTTCAGGACAAATTCTCAGATACTTACACTTCAAAAAAATGCAATAAAAAAATCGATTTTTTCAAAATCGCAAGTGGGGGTAACCCCTTAACGAGCGCGTCGTTTCACTATAGGAATCCAACGCGACCAGCGATTGGATCCCCATTAGGAAGTGTAAACAACAAGTGTAGGGGAATCCAATTGGATTTCAACGACAATTTCTGCACGAATCGAAAAGACATTTCCGTAGGCTCGAAACAGTTCTGCAAAGATCCGTGTAGAGCCGAAATTTATTTTCGAAACTCGCGATACGTCACCCGGTCCCACACAGAATGCTGTGGGAAATAAAATTCGGCCTATCGAGATAGCTGAGAAAGGGACATGACGTTTTTGATGTTCTTGCACGGTAGTTACGGGCTTCACTGGCAACGCGAGGTCGTATATACGAGGAAACCTCGTCGTGCACGACGTCCCGAAGGGAATATCCATGGTGTTCCGCGGCCTTGCATAGGCCGAGTTGCTTGCGGGTCCGAGGGGAAAAACAGTCAGCGGCAGTTTAGCGGAGCAATTTTGGAAACCAGGCAGGGGTATATGGCGGGGGCACTAAACAGATTCGTCAACGCCACGCGACCAGCTTGACCCTGAACACGGAACGGACGAACGCACACCTTGTATGACTTTATATATATATATATGTCGTGTAGACAGGATTAGTTGTAACCTCGAAAATAAGTGTATGAGCAAAAGAAAACGATTGAGCGTCGAGCCACGCGACCCGCGGCTCTTCTTCCCGAAACCTTGAAGTCTTCTTGCCGATCAGAAGCATCTCCCGTGTTGCGTGCGGCCCGGCAAAGGGCACCGGAAGCGCAACAGCAGCGCTAACCTCGAACGAAAATTCTTGACAGCGGCCACGCGACTCGATCCGCGATGACCTTGCTGCGCGCAAACACGAAGAAGCTGCACGATGAATATACTGTGAAACCCTATCTCGAAAAGGGAATTGTGCAATTTTGCGTTCGAACTAAAATTGTCCACAGTAGCGATGTTTAGTTATCCTTCATAGCCTGCAGCTTGATACTATATGAATATTGCTTTAATTTCACAAAGGTTTTACATGTTTACACTTTACGGAAAAAAAGTCGCTTACAGAAGAAAAATTATTTTCCTTTCCGCTAGATTTTTATTATTTTTCATTTCGGATTTCCCTAGTGGCCAGAACCACCTACACCGATTGGCCATTCAGCAACGGTGGTACTTCGTTTGACCAATAATAACGTTATTGCTCATCAATATTTTGGAATTACAACAAAAAACTCAGACTTGGCGAAATTATTTATGTCTTGCCGAGTCGAAATTTAGACCCTCCTTTAAACCTCCTTTCGATCCCAATTTGTCATTCAATGGAGGTTCAAGAGGTTCAAATGGAAATCTCAAAAACATGTATATCAGAACCTACTGAACCTCCAAAAGTGGCAAGGAGGTTTAGTAGGTTCATCTGAACCTCCTTTAAACCCTAGTGAGCCTGATTTAATGCTTACGCAAACCTACAGACCCTCTTTTAAACCTCCTTTCGCCCTACTAACTCTCCTTTGACTCCTTTCACCGCCCGAGTCGAAATTTATACCCTCCTTTGAATGCTCGAGAACCTATTTCCTTTGTAACGCACAGACCGCCGCCCTCCTTTGATTCCCCTTGAACCTATATGGAGAAATTTGCACCGTTGGCGACCCTCCTTTAGCCCTACTGAACCTTCTATTCAACCTCCTGAGCCTCCTTTAGGCCTATGGGCTCGGCTTGCGTGAACCTACACAACCTCGAGGTTGCGTAGGTTCATTAGGCCTATGGGCCGAGCCCATAGGCCTAAAGGAGGCTCAGGGGGTTGAATAGAAGGTTCAGTAGGGCTAAAGGAGGGTCGCCAACGGTGCAAATTTCTCCATATAGGTTCAAGGGGAATCAAAGGAGGGCGGCGGTCTGTGCGTTACAAAGAAAATAGGTTCTCGAGCATTCAAAGGAGGGTCTAAATTTCGACTCGGGTTGAGTTTAAAATTCCAAACTCGCCATCCCAATGCTCTCGTAGCAAAAAAGCATCGAAAATGGACTCGGTTTTTTGGGCCCAAAGTTAATGCAGACCCGCTAAAGAAAAGCACAATTGTGACTGTCCGTTCGCGGGAGAGGGGAGGGGGCTCGAAAGGGCGAAAATCGTTTGATCCGTTCCGGGATGTTGCAGAATTACGATGGCGAAACACGCGACACAGAGGAACGAAAGGATATCGACGTCGCAGCGCGGGACGCCGGATAAAGGCCAATTGAATTTAAATGATGAATACAGAAACGAAGCATGCTGCGGGATGGAAGGTGGGATAGCGAGCAAAGTGCCCTGACGGCAATCTGGTGGCAGCTTTGTGCTCGTAATAGCTTCAGCCCACCTCCCCTATCCGTATTCTTTTTTTTGGTTATGTTTTTTGAGATATACTCGTTGTCGAAGCCCGAGGCGACTCGGCAATCTCCTCCTGCCAATTTAGGACCGCGCCCGCGTCAAGCGAAGCGCATCCTGTCCGCGCATATTCCATTCTCTCGTAAATATTCAGAGCAACCTGTGCGAAACTGTCCGGGACCGGGTTCGAGCCACTTTCGGGGACGACCCGAGCGTGGACGAGATCGACTTATCGACCGAGCACGCGCGACAGCTACGTACGTACTACTTGCCCGGGCTTTCCTCAGAAACGAAACAACGCCCAATACTCCGCCTCCTTCCAGCGAGTACATGCTAATCATACTTTTGTACGCAACGATTGATTGGAGCATTTTTTTTCGCCAGAAACACGGATACCCACTTCGTGCCAATTCTTCGTCAATCGTATTTATACGATATCGTAACGCGCTTCTCTTTTAGTTCCAAGTCCTGTCTTAAGGGGTACCCCCACTTGCGATTTTGAAAAAATCGATTTTTTTTATTACATTTTTTTGAAGTATAAGTATCCGAGAATATGTCCTGAAAATTTCAAGTCGATCCGAACAAAATTGACTGAGATATCAGCGTTGAAAGAGAAGAATCGGTGAATTGAAGAACAGAAATTGAAACTTTAAACGCGTTTTTCTCATAATGGCATTTCTGAAGTCGGTGACCAAGATTACTCGAACACTAATGAACCGATCTTCTTGAAATTTTGCAGGCTTATTTAATACATAAAAATGTAGTCTTTAATCGTTCGATTTTTTTTTTCGAAAAAAAATGGCCGTTTTATAGCCAAAAAACGGCCGTTTTTTTTCGTTAAAATCGAACCATTAACTTTGACTGTCCGCCATTTTGTGAAAAATGAATATTTTTTAAAATCCTTCGATTAAAGACTAGTTTATACTTATATTTGACTAAATCCATCCGCATTTTTTTTTCGGATGATCCACTTCGCCGCAATGTTGGTCACCGCAAACCGTGTACATAAAAACATTATTTCATTGACGGCCATTTGCCACTAAACAATGTAATATTTTTCAATAAAAAAATTACTGAAAGTTCTTCAAGATGTGTTCTTTAAGATGGTATATTGATCGATTAAAAAAGTTTTGGAGTTTTCTTTAAAAAAATGCATGAAAAAGGTCTTTTTTTGCGCTACAAGTGGGGGTAACGCCTTAAACACAGTGTTCGAGAAAAAACGCAAAAAACAGATAAACCACAGCGGGGCAATTCACCGTAGCGTAGTGAGCAATCTCACTCGTCACAAGTTCTGTCAATTTGAGAAATTTTTACAAAATCCTGGTTGCACATAAAAGCCACTATGCAATGCAAAATCCTATTGTTACGTTTTAATCATTTTCGGACCCATTAAATTATTTAAAATAAAGTTTGTTCGGATCAACGTCAATTTGGAAAAGTCTATCGAGAGGATATTTGTCGAATAATTAAAAGGAAGTTTTTCCAAAGAATTTCATCGAAATTTGCGATCATCTTTGCCTAATATCTTCTCCTCATGTTCAATTTTCGGTGGCGATTTTTAAGCGCTGTTTGAAGAAAAAAAAACGTGTCAAATATGGCACGCCAGGCAGTCAAGGGTTGATAAACTTGCCTTAGCGGCACATCGAAAAAAAAGTACTTCGATTATTCTCCAGTGCGCTCTCCCTATCATTTACCTCTGTAAGTATTTGCTTCTCTGCCCCATAAGGACAAACAATCTCCCCCTACGTCTCATTATTTCCCGTTCTTTTCTATAATCAACCAACACACATACGAAGGTATAAAAATGAAGCGGCCGATTTTCGGAATCGCCTAAGGCAATATAAAAGCGGAACCAAAACGTCGGAAGTAATAATAAATAGAAGGGATTCTTGTTCCGAAGGAGAGAAACAAATACTTAGAGATTTGAATGACATCGAAAGTTCACTAATAAGGAACATCAGTTAAGCGGCCGCCTTCGATTTTGTTGAAACTCATATATGCGATATAGCATCGGAAAACTGTTAGACACGAATTTTTTTGTTCGTTGGAAAAACGTCTTTAAGGGGGCAAGTCACCTCTCAATGATAGGCGTGTCGCCCCTTAATTTTATCTTTCGATACTTCTATAGGGGATTTTTCATCGCTTTACATTACAAGAATTTTGCTTTTTGTTTCATTCCGATGAGTGGACTGCTGCTTGTGAGTAAAAATGCAAAATTCCCCCTCGGCACGCTTTTTTTGATTGATGGTTTCCCCCCTTGAAAACGTTTTTTTCCGCCAATAAACAAAGTTACGTGTCCAATAATATTCAATGCTTTATTACATGTATAAATTGCAACAAATTCGAAGGCGGACACTTAAGGCGTTACCCCCACTTGTAGCGCAAAAAAAGGCCTTTTTCATGATTTTTTTTAAAGAAAACTACAAAACTTTTTTAATCGATCAATATACCATCTTAAAGAACACATCTTGAAGAACTTTCAGTAATTTTTTTATTGATAAATATTACATTGTTTAGTGGCAAATGGCCGTCAATGAAATAATGTTTTTATATACACGGTTTGCGGTGACCAACATTGCGGCGAAGTGGATCATCCGAAAAAAAAATGCGGACGGATTTAGTCAAATATAAGTATAAACTAGTCTTTAATCGAAGGATTTTAAAAAATATTCATTTTTCACAAAATGGCGGACAGTCAAAGTTAATGGTTCGATTTTAACGAAAAAAAACGGCCGTTTTTTGGCTATAAAACGGCCATTTTTTTCGAAAAAAAAAATCGAACGATTAAAGACTACATTTTTATGTATTAAATAAGCCTGCAAAATTTCAAGAAGATCGGTTCATTAGTGTTCGAGTAATCTTGGTCACCGACTTCAGAAATGCCATTTTGAGAAAAACGCGTTTAAAGTTTCAATTTAAGTTCTTCAATTCACGGATCCTTCTCTTTCAACGCTCATATCTCAGTCAATTTTGTTCGGATCGACTTGAAATTTTCAGGACATATTCTCAGATACTTATACTTCAAAAAAATGCAATAAAAAAATTCGATTTTTTCAAAATCGCAAGTGGGGGTAACCCCTTAAGTGATGTTCCTCGTCGGTCACAATGTCTTGAGTAAAAACCAATCGTGTCATTTTTTCCTTCCCTGGTCGACATAGAAAAAAACGAAGTCCCGTATCGCTGGCGTGCACTCTCCACATGACGACAATCGTCGCACACCGAACTCGAATTATCATTCTATATCTGCTCCCACAAAAACATATCCGCAACTCACATTTATGAAGATAAGTCGACGACGTTCTGAATTGCAGAACGATTATCGAATTAATTTATCCGAATTGAGTCATCCTATTAATTGCCGTTTTTATTTAAATTTTTTAATTGCCGTTTTTTTTAAATATTTTAATTGCCGTTTTTATTTCAAAAGTTTAAATTACTACAAAGGTATAAAGGCGCTCGAAGACACTGCAGGATTAATTTTTTCCATTATTACTACGGCCTACTGCATAGTTAGCACGAAAAATGCTTTTTACTGTCCATTTTACACAAATGGATATTCATTGCTCCGTAACTGTACAGGGTGCATTCATAGCAGTTGATATAAAGCGAGTCCGAACGAGAATCATTTTGCACGTATCTGGACTCGGTTCGCCTCCATCGACATGTTCGGTAAACATCATAAACCACTCGCTACTTAATCAGGCCTGGTCTTATTAAACGAGACGAGGGGATCCAATTAAATGACCCACGCCTCATCCTGCACCTATGTATACGTACAAATACACTTCCACATACCGACTATACGTTTGTGTATTCATCGGGTTCATCGTGACAGTGTTTGGCGAACGTTTATATCCGCCTCTATAGTCAGAAGCGCAGATGTGTCCACGAAATACAAATAGCCATCCATCGATCGTTATCGCAGCCTCTGCCAAAGATATTCAGAGATGAAATCGTAGATAGCTGGAATATGTATCATATACAGTATTTGTGTGTAGGGGGAGATGGGGCATTATAAAGTGGTGGGCCGAGGTTCAATTCTTGCTATACGATCGAGAAAGCGAAAAAAAATCGTACAGGCGCGTTGGGTCGTAAAGCAGTGCCCCGTTTTTCAGCTTCGCAATAATATGTATATACGGTCCAATTCTCGCCGGCGGCGTTGACAGAAACGTTTTACGGGTGCGATAATAGATGCACCGGGGCTTGCCCCAATAATCTAATAAAATTCGAGCTGGGAGCGGTACAGTCTGGCAAAACTGTTGCCACCCATTTTACCCGGCATTTATTCGTATGGAAACGGCAAATCGGCCATTTTTCACAAACATGTTTTTTTTCTATAGTGAGGTCCTTCGACACATCTTCGTCCATTGAGCGGAATTTGAAAATTTCATGTAAAAAAAAACAAGTCATCACATTTGAAGTAAAAACATGGGTATTCCCATGCATAGAGTATGTGAAATCTTGTTGCGACGGTCTGAAAAATGACTGTTTAAGGATGTTGAGTCCCTATGAAACATGTTAATGTTAATTGTTCAATAAATAGCTTCTTAATCGTCATGAAATTTTTACACGACCTCCTGAATACTTCATGTAAAAACATACCAAATTTTCTGAATTCTATCATCATTACTTCAACCTCCTTAAGGGTTGAAATAAAAAATGATAAGAAAATTCGGAAAATTTCGTATGGTTTTGTATGAAGTATTTAAGAGGTCGTGTTAAAATTTCACGACGATTAGGAAGCTCGTTATTAAAAAATTAACATTTTGTTACGAACAATTTTTAAAAGAAATAAAAAAAAATTTATCAATAAACTTCGTTTTGTTTCCGTTGCTTTCAGTATATTGTAGATATTATAAAATTGAGAGGTCAAAAAAAAAACTTATTGCAAAGTTACATCAGTTTCCATAAAACAACATTTAATTTGTGAATGTTAATTGTTCAATAACGAGCTTCCTAATTGTCGTGAAATTTTTACACGACCTGTGAAATACTTCATACAAAAACATACCAAATTTTCAGAATTTTATCATCATTTGCGATTTGGGACTCAACATCCTTAAAGGCAGATAAACACCTAGAAGCCGGAAAAAAAGTCATTTTTGTGATTTTTTTTCAAGGAAAACTATTTGAAATTTCGGATTGGCGTTTTAATTATCTGGAAGCATATACATTAAAAAATATGTTTAATTTTCGTTATTTAAAAATATCAAAAATATACAAGGATATTGTATGATCCTTGAAGCGTCGTACAAAAACGGTACCCAAAATTTCTCGAAAACCAATGAACCGATTGCATTGAGGTTTTTTGTGGTTATTCTATACACCGTTATCTAGTACTTGTCATAGCCGATTTTGAAAATATCGATTTATGACAAAATGGCGGACGTTTGAACATAAATAGTGATTTTTGGGCCAAAAATTAGTTATTATTTTGCCTATAAAACAAAAATTGAGTACCGGAAAAAATCCTATGACCAGCACTAGATAATGGTGTATAGAATAACTATAAAAAATTTCAAGGCAATCAATTCGTTGGTTTTCGAGAAATTTTGGGTACCGATTTTTTTACGACGCTCCAAGGATCTCACGAAATTAAACATATTTTTGAATGTATATACTTTTAGATAATTAAAACCCCAATCCGAAATTTCAAATAATTTTCCGTGAAAACATTCACAAAAATGACCTTTTTTCCGGCTCCTAGTTGTATAACTCCCGTTAAAAGAATATTTAAAATTGTTCAAGTTATCGTACCTACGAACTAGTTGCGTCGCGTCTACATTCACCCTCATAACTCCCTAATTGAGATGTGGAAATAATTTTTTTCAATGGAAGACTTGTAGAAATATGGAGAATAATTATCAACACTAATAAAATCTTATTTTTTTTCAACGTAGAAAATAGTAATCTTGCTCAGCACCACGGACATTCCGAAGTTCCATTATAAATGTCGTTTGCTTGCACGATATATCAAATGGTTTTTTTTTAACGAATGTATTAATGCATGTGCATGAAACGCTTCATGCGCGTAGAGGGGGAGAGAGAGAGAAACATTCTGATGACATTGAAATTTGAGATTTATGTAAAGAAAGTAAAATCTATGTTTTTAAGGCCTTATATACCTTTCAAAAAAGTGTACCGTTTTTTAATTGACTTTAACGGAAGAAGAATGGTTTTAAAACTTTGAACGCATTTTTTTCGAAACCTTGTTTTCAAAATCGGGCGGTCTCATAGCTCCTACAATTTTTAACCTTCCGCTTCAAATTTCAACTGTAGCTTCTTAGAGAGATTTTTTAGAGAAGTACACACAATTTTTGTGATTGATTACCGATTACGGTTTCTATGAAAAAATTACCGGAATTTTTTTAGTGGAAAATGCGATGTTTTTCAATATGGTAGCAAATTTGAAAAAGTCGATGTACATTACAAAAAAAAAACCTTGTTCTAGGCATTCTCTTCTGTTTTCTCTGTCTACCGACCACTGGGACGCGACTTTGCATTTATTTGGAAAATAAAAAATTGATTTAAATACCTTTAGATAAGTAAAATAACCTCTCCAAACCTCATTTAGATTGCTTTCTTAGTATTTAAACGAAAAATCCCGGAAAACAACCTTTTCTGATCATCCAAAAGTATATAAGACCTTAATTAATTAAATTTTGTGAAAAATCTATAAATAATAGAGCATGATCCATTGAAAAAAAAACCCATTCCCTCCAAGAGAAAACCCAAGCATTTTCGTCAGAAAAACTAAAATTGTAAATTTGCCAAATCCAAAACGTGGGCTTCTCTTTAAGGCGTTACCCCCACTTGCAGCGCAAAAAAAGGCCTTTTTCATGAATTTTTTTAAAGAAAACTACAAAACTTTTTTAATCGACCAATATACCATCTTAGAGAACACATCTTGAAGAACTTTCAGTAATTTTTTTATTGAAAAATATTACATTGTTTAGTGGCAAATGGCCGTCAATGAAATAATGTTTTTATATACACGGTTCGCGGTGACCAACATTGCGGCGAAGTGGATCATCTGAAAAAAAAATGCGGATGGATTTAGTCAAATATAAGTATAAACTAGTCTTTAATCGAAGGATTTCAAAAAATATTCATTTTTCACAAAATGGCGGACAGTCAAAGTTAATGGTTCGATTTTAACGAAAAAAAACGGCCGTTTTTTGGCTATAAAACGGCCATTTTTTTTCGAAAAAAAAAATCGAACGATTAAAGACTACATTTTTATGTATTAAATAAGCCTGCAAAATTTCAAGAAGATCGGTTCATTAGTGTTCGAGTAATCTTGGTCACCGACTTCAGAAATGCCATTTTGAGAAAAACGCGTTTAAAGTTTCAATTTCAGTTCTTCAATTCACGGATTCTTCTCTTTCAACGCTAATATCTCAGTCAATTTTGTTCGGATCGACTTGAAATTTTCAGGACATATTCTCAGATACTTATACTTCAAAAAAATGCAATAAAAAAAATCGATTTTTTCAAAATCGCAAGTGGGGGTAACCCCTTAATTCCGAGTGTGACTGTACGCAAAGCGTTAGTCTGAAAAAATGTAAAATTCGTCCATCAGTAGGAAATACGGACATTGTCTCCACTCATAAAACGTTATTCTGGTTATGAATATATATGTATAGCCGCTTCAACACAGCTCGGCATTTACGTACACCGGATGAATATTTTTCTAGGTTACTACCTGGATTTTCGAGCGCGGCATTGTATACCTGGTGCCGACGAGTGTCAAACGAAGCCATCGCTCGTGTATTGCTCCAGTACCGAGTGGACCAAATAGACGCACAATTGGCACAACGTTAAACTGGGCTCTAGCAAAACGACATAGGGGTGAGGTGCTGTAGTTTGGGCTAAGTGAAGTAAAAGACCCGGTACGCGTCCTTGCCCCTCGGTCCTGTGACGTCCCCGTGATTTAGGGTATGTTTACCTATGAAACTAAGTACCGTGACGCGTCCATCGCAGTGAGGAGCCAGGGGTGAGGGGTGCAAGAAAAACGAGCAATTTCGCACGAACATAAGCCAATCACCCCGGGGATTCTACTCGAAACGAGGACTCATAACAGTTTCCGTCAACAGCCTCACGAGTCAAGGCACAGCGTCGAGAGCCTCATCCCCTCTGATCTTTTCCATGAACAAAACAATCGGATCATCATCATTTCCCGACACGTGGCACGGCTTTCCGCTCATTCGTCGATCGACTTTCCAAACTTCCATTTTCCTACACTTTTCCCTACACCTTTTACTCCGTTTCTATGCTTTATCTTTTTTCGCAATATTGGGATGATTTTAGTGACGGGGAAAAAAGTACGAGGATGAGTCAAGGATTTTTTCGCATTTTTAATCGTTGACAATGACAGCTTACTTTGAGCGAAAATACCACGTTTTTATTTTTTCTTACTGGAGGCTACGACGGATCTGCACAAGCCCATAAAACGGGTCGATGATCGTCAAGATTGATTTTTTTTATTGACACGTGTTGATAAGCAATGAGACTATTATTTTTTGAATAAATTGCCGCCGTTGGTACATGGCCAAACGGCAAAGAGGTAAGCTGAAGTAAAAAATAAAACATGTACTCTTAGTGTAATAATAAAACTTCCGTATGACTGGATGCTTTTATGGAATTTTGAAAATCACGAAAATAGTTCGATTTTTTACTAAAAAAGAACAACTTCAAACATTTGTTATTAACAAATGGATAAACATATCGAAAAATCATTCGCTTATAGGATAAAAAGTTTTACCGACTATGGTCTGGCTGTACTTAAAGTGAATCTGACGAATAGATTTTGAGATACGAATTACACAATTTCATAAAATGAAGTTTCGAGTAAAACGCAAACGAAAAAAGGTCCAACATTTTCCAAAAATCGTTACAACTCGGTCAATTTATGCAAATTTTACAAAAATTTTATTGCACATCACAATCAAGGCTTAGGCTTTAAAGCTTGGCCAAAGAATGCGGATTTGTTTTAGTTTCAAGCTTACGCAGACCCCTTAATCTTGATTAGCGTCGAGCATTTGACGCCAAAGACCCGATTCGATCAACATTGTGAAATAGGAGGGTTGGAAAATCTCAAGAACATAACGATTCCACAAATCTCCAGGCCTTCAATCCAAATCCAATATGATATATCCGAGACCGCTGTTAGGACAAGAGAATTTTTCAAAATCTTCGTTTCCTATTTTGTATAAATTTCTGTTTCTTCCAATGATAATTTGGGTGGGAGATTTTTTTTCTGAAATTGGGACTACTTTTTGGTGGTTTACATTTTTTTCTACCAAGATCCCTATTTTGAGAAATTGTTCAAAAATTGCTTATAAAGTGTCGAGCTGAAGGAAATTAGTTCGATGTAAAGGTTGTTTGCAGGCACACCCGCCGGAGTGGCGAAGGGTGGAAACATTTGAAAAAGAGTGCGTCTCATGAATGTTCTTCCGATTTTCCAAAACAGATCTATTCTCCGCACAAAATTCATCGCATCCGATAATTATGCGAGTCCAGGCACTAATTAGTATGGATTACTGAACTTCGTGTCTATGTACAAATTTTGCGGAATTTCTGTTAGGACGAAGCATAATTTTGTATACGATCTCCTAATCTTGTTACCATTAGAGTCATCGGTCGATATGATCGGATTCATGATAACAAGTTCACAAGATCCATCTTTGCTGCGACTAGTCGACTATTTCTTGTACAGATAAGCTATTCTTTGCAGTAGCGAATGAAGGAGGAACATTTACGACGAAGATATCTATTTTACCGATATACCGACTGGTCTCGTCACGAGACTGGGAACTTTAGCCAACATTACGAGTTTAGCGAACATTTCGACACTTCAAAATACTTATTATCTCTCCCAGACCATCAAAAAGAAGGTTAGAAAATGCACACCCTGCTGCGAGAAACAAAGGGACCGCACTAATAACGTATTGCAGAAGTTCCTCCGTTGGTAAGATAGGAAACTAGATGTACGACAAATGGTAATTACAAACCGAAACATCCTCCAATGTAAATGTAAAATAAAAAGCTAAACCACGAGTAGGAGCAATATCTCTATCTCCATATCTACACCTGGTAATTCATAAACGCGAATGAAAAGAATGCCGGTAAGGTAGAAAACAACTGGTACATAAGATTTCGCTTACTGATTAGCGATTTTCGAATTTTAGTTCTTGCTGGCAACATCTCGTTGATAAGTTATCAGAAGAACGTGCGCTCTGCTTAAGCTGCCACGAGTTCAAGACTGCTAGCGGTATTTACAGATTCCAAGTGTCTCATAGCCGACTTACATTTCGGGACAAAGAAACGGTTTGCTCGAAATGTAGATAATCCGTACAAGTGTAAAACATTGCCGCAGGATACTTACCCGTGCGAGCGTGAAATTTCTCGTTTCCCACACCGACCGAGGGGCCATGAGTGCAAGAGATTCGCAAGTTTCCAGTGTTCTCCGAGACAGCTGATATTTTGGAATAAAGGAAAAAACACTTCCTGCTTTGTTGACCGACAACGTCGTTCTCTTCGTTTGCCCGAAATGTGATCCGTTTTGGAGAAAGTTTGGCCGCATGATTTTTACCGACAGGACGTGTGCGCTATGTCCTTGAGACGGTATGATACCTCATCGCGGTCGGTATGGTAGGACAATTATAGATACCCAAAAATCTCTAAAACGGCCCTTCAGATTTCGTCAAAACTTTGCCAAACGACGTCAAATAGATAGACGGACAGCTGTCTGCCCCTCAAATTTCCGGAATTTGCGAAAAAAAACGTAGATTCCGATACAGCGAAATCAAATTTTGTTTTTGACTCAACAAAGTAGAAAGCTCCGTTAAGGGGTTACACCGAGTCGGCAAGGAGGGGGAAAAAGGTGATATTGGATCGTTTTTTTGCAATGGCAATGCCTTTTTGCAAATAATATAACATTCATGAGTGCACGTATTCAACTTCGTTGAATTTTTTCGAATTTGTTCTTTAAAAAAATGTTAAATACAGGAGATCCAAGTG
This sequence comes from Ophion costatus, assembly GCA_951751655.1. Classification (NCBI taxonomy): domain Eukaryota; kingdom Metazoa; phylum Arthropoda; class Insecta; order Hymenoptera; family Ichneumonidae; genus Ophion; species Ophion costatus. Next base: position 1,852,845 of record OX632358.1, on the reverse strand, counting down.
ATCTTCGGGAACGTCTTTTTTCGACATGCTTCGCGGTGAGCACGCTGTCTTCGGAATAGTTCATCTGAAATTCATGTACATAAACGAATCTGTTAACAGATAACAATATATAGTTCTTGAATGGAAGATTTTTCATCCTAATGAAAAGTTTCAATTTTATCGGCGAAAAACAATAATCTTCAAGTTACAAAACATGACTTCGTAGTTAAGTTACTACCATTTTGTTAAGAAACGACATTTGAAAAAACCTTTGATTAAGAAAGTCCAAATTGTTACCCGCTAAGAGAATCTCGTTTTGGTTCTTTTTTAATTTCTGATAAATTGTTTCGGAGATATCGGGCTCACCGTAAGGCATGTCGAAAAAAGACGTTTCCGGGGATCAGCTGCATTTGTAACAGTTTTTAATCATTTTCAATGCAAAAATCTGTAAAATAATTTAAATACACGTACCCTTAAATGACATTATTTGTAACAAGGAAATGCATTGCAGTCGTAAAAAAAATTGTTGGTTATCACCTCAAACGGAAATGACAATTGAACGGGCGTCAAATGTTCGCAAGATCAAGCACCTTCTTCATTCTGTACGTTTACGATACATAATACCTAAGATCGAGTCAATTGTTTATTCAAAAGTATTTTTATTTTTCTTATATTGCTCTTATCAAATTTACAATTCTCATTCTGCATACAACATTCGTATAAATCTAAAAAATATAGTACTGGATTTTCGTAAATATATGTTTATCATTCTATAATAAAGTATTCTATAAAACCGATTTTGAGAGAAATTTTAACAGGAAAGGATTTAAAATCCGGCCGTCTATTTGTAATTTATTCAGTATCTTTAGCCGGATTTTAACTATCTTAAATATTACATTGTACATCGCGCGTATCCACGCTTTTAAAAGCTTCAAGAAACACGACTGCACCAGCTGCTTCATTTTTTTTCTTCATTTTTTTTTACCATTTTTTACCATCACTCGGGAACAAATTTTAACGAAATTCTAACCATTGTTAAATATCACGATGTTGACCGTGAAAATGCAATATTCACCGACAAGCTCTGAGCAACGATTGTTAGTTAATTTCATCGCTTCGAAAAAAAATGTCCGACGAATTCAACACAGGGCGAGAAACTAGGAAGTACTTTGATTCAAAAGACTCACGTTACGTGAAATACATTCTGCGATGTCCAGCCCCATCTACGTTATTTTCTTTCGGATGTAAATCTGTTTAACGTCGCCGTAAGGGAAAAATGAAGAATTGTTCCGTTCGAAAGGGACTGAAAATGTGCCTCGGCACCTGAAACATCGCTTATTTTCAACAATTTCTCATTTTTTCCCTATGTGAATTCTATGTACAGTAAGAGATCACCACAACCACTCATTGTTCCTTTTTAAAGGGTTAGGCTACTGTGAAAATAACGAAGCCTCGTTCTTCGCTTGGAGCAACTTAAATTGAAGAGAAGGTCCCGATATATCGTGCAGGAACCGCAAATTGAAGATAAACTTGAGATTACCACGACATAACTGCTCGTAAAGTTTTTAATGCGTTTTTGTCGAAACTGTGTTTTTCAAAACGGTGTACACGATTTTTCGACAACTAATAAACGGGTTGACCTGAAATTCGGTACACTTATTCAGTGGAATAGTCGTTTAGTCTTGACCGACGCTTATCCTCTGAACATTTTTTCTCATCACTTATTAATAATAACGAAATAACGAAAAAAAAGCACCGTCATTGTTAGCCAATATTATCTGTTTTAAGGAAAAAAATCGTTTTTTTTTTTTGTCCCAGATCAACCTGGTGTCCAAAATTAAGTTTATAACTTCCTTAATTATTAATATTTTTTTATGAAATTTGCTACACAACATTGATAATGTACATAAAAACAATTGTCCAAACGATTTTCTTCGTCATCTTACTTATTCGTTCAAATAATTTTTTTTCCCTTGAACCTGATTTTTGGGTCGTCACAGTAGCCTAAGGCCCTAAAAATTGACACCGGCACGTACGTACGTGAACATGCACTCTCACACCCGGCTAAATTCTCCATTCGTCCGACCGTCCACGATTTATTTGTAATAATACTAGCGAATTGATCTCGTGAAAACATGACAAAAAAATATCTTACGTCTGGTTGTATTAATCATTAAATAAACAATACTCTTAATTATCGTGTCTGTTTTTTAAATATCACTTGAAATCGATTGATCGCGATTGCACCTGTTCTTCTTCCATTGCTTCCTCTCCAAATGTCGGGCGGTTTTCATTTCTCCATTCAAAACACCATGCGATCCCATAAAAAATTGCAAATAGACTATACTTCGCAAAGATAGTGAATTCCCGGAGATTTACCGTAAACTATTTCCAACTAGTGTGCTGATACGTATTTTCAAGAGGGAATGATACCTTATCGCGGTCGGTATGGTAGAACGATTATAGATTCCCACGAATCTCTGAAACGGCTCTTCAGATCCCGTCGAAACTTTGCCAAACGACGTCAAATAGATAGACGAACGGCTGTCTTCTCCTCAAATTTTCCGAATTTGAGAAAAAAAATGTAGATGGGTTATCATAAGCCAATTTACATTCTTTTTCTCAAAATCAGAAAATTTGAGAAGAAGAGAGCCATTCATCTATCTATTTGACGTCGTTTGGCAAAGTTTCGACGGGATCTGAAGAGCCGTTTCAGAGATTCGTGGGAATCTATAATCGTTCTACCGTACCGACCGCGATAAGGTATCATTCCCTCTTAATTCTCGTTCGTTGGAACGAATATTTGTAAGCTCTCGAATATTTGATGCAATGAAATTTTCGATGCAACCGTACACGCCAGGATCCTTAAGGCGACATATCACGTGGCGCGATCCGCCACGTGTAGGAGAGAAATGTCAACTGTCACAAAGAACTGATAGTCCAAAAAAAAGAAATATATCTTCTGCTAAGTCAGGGCGAATATCTCGTCCTTCCCTCAAAATGTCCAGGGAAAACTTAGCCAAAGGTTTTATACCGACCGAGTTGACGCCGAATAAAGGCGCAATAGGAGATGTGTGTTTTCGTAATTCGAAGTTTCCTTTTACGCGGCTGACATTTCAGGGAAAAACGGAAAAATACATCTTCTATTGGAAGACGAACGGACCGTATCTTTCCGTTTGGGCGAAATGCAATCACGCCGAAAATGGAAAATTTCGCGGCAGCGGTTTTTACCGACCGAACGTGTGACAAATCCCACGAAGAGCACGTATCATCCGTTATGTGTATAACTCTTGCCCACCTAGCTAAATAGCATCCTCCATTTCTCTCGCGGCTGAAGATTAGCCGTTAAGTGTGTCACGTACTCTTAAGGGGAAGGTAGGGGTTCGCACTTTTAAAAAATTCTTTTTTTTTTTGGTCTTTTCTTATAGTTAAACATTTCAAGAAAATTATCCCAAAATTTCAAGTCAATCGGAGCAAAACTCTCGAAGTTATTAACTATTTAGTCCCGCTCTTCTAACGCTGTAGCTCGCGTTTCAAACTTTAGCTAACACTTCAAACGCGTTTTTCTCGAAACCACTTTTTCAAAGTCCGCGTTCGCTGCCATTTGAAAACTACATGACCGATTTATTTCAAACTTGGTGTACACTTTCTACATATAAAATACCTCCCCCCAACGGTTAGTTTGAGTTTTTTTTATATTGAGGGGGTTTTTCACCCCCAAAATGGCGGAATTTTTCGTGAAAAATAGTACTTTTCATTTTACATGAGCACCAAAAATTGAGAAATGAAAAAAAAATTATCAAAGACCGTTGGGGGGAGGATTTGATGATACTTTGACTGAATTTTAATGATCTTAATTTCAGATAATTTCTAGCTGAGATACACTGAACACCGCAAATAGTGTTTTCCCAAAGGCGTCCTTGGAAAAGCTTTGTCACCGGCTCGTTTGTGGATATTTTCGCGTACAAATTTCACGGAATGTTCTTGAAATGACACTTAACAATGTACAAAAGGTTTCAATAAATTTACTCTATCCATATAGATGAAAAACGTTCGCAAAAAAGTGTTTTTTTTTCACACTGAAACCCCTACCCTTCCCTTAAGGATGTTGAGTCCCAAATCGCAAATGATGATAAAATTCTGAAAGTTTGGTATGTTTTTGTATGAAGTATTTCAGAGGTCGTGTAAAAATTTCACGACAATTAGGAAGCTCGTTATTGAACAATTAACATTCACAAATTAAATGTTGTTTTATGGAAACTGATGTAACTTTGCAATAAGTTTCTTTTTTTGACCTCTCAATTTTATAATATCTACAATATACTGAAAGCAACGGAAACAAAACGAAGTTTATTGATAAATTTTTTTTTATTTCTTTTAAAAATTGTTCTTAACAAAATGTTAATTTTTTAATAACGAGCTTCCTAATCGTCGTGAAATTTTAACACGACCTCTTAAATACTTCATACAAAAACATACCAAATTTTCCGAATTTTCTTATCATTTTTTATTTGAACCCTTAAGGAGGTTGAAGTAATGATGATAGAATTCGGAAAATTTGGTATGTTTTTACATGAAGTATTCAGGAGGTCGTGTAAAAATTTCATGACGATTAAGAAGCTATTTATTGAACAATTAGCATTAACATGTTTCATAGGGACTCAACATCCTTAAGGCAAAGTGTCATACCGACCGTGGGGCCATGAGTGCGAGAAGACAGCTGATTTGCAGATCACTAGTGTTCCCCCCCGCTCTGTTCAAAGACGAACCGCGTCTTTCTCTTCATTTGTCCGTAATGTGATGCGTCTAGGAGAAAACTTGCCCGTAGGATTTTTACCGACCGGACATGTGTCACGTGCTCTTGAGGGAAGCGATACTGAAGTTTCGTTGAGCCTTCGAGTCCCATTGATCTTCGGCGTATTCTTCCTACGTCGTCGTACCATCCGATGGTAAGACTGACGAGAACGATGTGTTTATGTGAAACAGGACTGCTCCTGATGTTCAACGTTGTCGGCGAGACTCTATCGACGCATGATATCGGCAATGGTGAATCCCTGTCTCGCTGGTTGCCTGACGGATCCTCTCGCGATTGGGAGATGTTGCTGTGGCGGGTGTGGTTGAGGGGTTGGAGGTCTGGGAACTCTTGCTGCCATCAAAACAGCTGCCTTTTCTTCCACTCTTTCTCTTGCTCGCTGTTCGCGATCTCTGTCCCTCTGTCTTTCACGATCAAGTTCCCTCTCGCGTTCCCTCTCGCGCTCCTGCAATTCCAGCAGGACCCTTGAGGGACCGGGCGAGCCCAGTCTACGTCTGTACGAGGAAAGTATGAGGGGCGGCGGTGGTGGCAAAGCTGCGGGTGGATTAGGATGTCCGGCCGAGGTACTCGTTATCGTAGATGGTTTCTGTTGGACCTGCAGTAGATCTCTCCTTATCTGCAATTGAGGCCTCGGTGGCAAAGCTTGAACGCCTCGCGTTGGAGCCGAGTAACTCAAAGATCCACCCGGGGCCGAATTAGATGAGGATGGACTCGAGGAAGTTGTCACTGGATTCGACAGTGAAGCCGTTTGTGGGACCGTTCCCGCTTGACCGGATGACGTGGAACTGCCGGGTCGAGAGCCCGTTGAATCGGCACCTGGCTCGTCTTCCGCTGGACTGCTGTCGTCATCCTGGCGCAACGCTTCCTCGAGCGCCTCGGGTGGTACGTCACCGACAGCGTGAGTCAAAGCGTGGCGACGAAGATCGCAGTTGCGACGGAAAACCTTGCCGCACGAAGTACACTCGTAGGGCTTGTGATCCGTGTGTGTGAGCAGATGAGTCTTCAGGTTGCTCCGCTGATTGAAGCTCCGCGCGCAGACTGGACACTTGTGGGGCGATTCCTCCATGTGAAGAATCTTGTGGACTGCGAGGGTTCGACTTTGACAGAAGCCCTTGCCGCATTCGCCGCACTTGAAGGGCTTCTCTTTGCTATGGATGTACCTGTGTCGAAGGAAATATTCATCGAGTGAGGGAAAAAACTTCTTTCGCAAATGGAGCCCTCGGAGGTAGACAACATTCGGTGGAGACGTACCAACGATTGGTAGCCGAATCAATTGTCACCTCTCCGGGTTTTTGAGATTCTCGTACGATCACTTACCGATGATCCCTAAGATGATCCTGCCGTCTGAAAGCCTTGCCACAAATGTCACAGGAGTAAGGCCTCTCGTCCGTGTGAGTTCGCTCGTGGATCAGTAGATTGTACGATTTGGTGAATTGCCTGTTGCAGAATTTACAAATGAACTGTTTCTTCGGCCGCGATGCCCTCCCGGGCGCTCGAAGTAACCGTCTGTCGAGATGTTGATGACCGAGTGGTCCACCGGGCGGATACATCGCCGAACTGCCTGGAAAAGGTCCCGTGAATACCGGATAGCCCGGGGGTGGTTCTAAAAGTGGCGGTGGTGGTGGCAAAAGAAGTGCCCGGGCTGCAAGTTCTTTTCTCTTGTCAGCCATCATAGCCATTATTTCGTAACTCGATGACGTCTTTCGCACGGGATTGTCGGGATTTTCGCGGCCCTGTTCTCGCGCGTTTGACGACGAAGACGATGTTGTCGGGTTAGTACCACCGGACTGTCCGGCTGACATGTGCCCATGTAGCTCTCCCGGATAGGGAGCCAAGTGTAGTCTTGACGGTACAACGGGCACGAAAGCCGAGGATTCCCGATGATGCGGATGCCCCAATCCAGCCACCAAGCCATGGTGGTGGTGGTGATAAGCTGCAAGCGCCCCGGATGACTCGAAAGTTCTCGGTGAAGCGAGTCCTCCGCCTCTGTCGCCAGTGACGCCTGATCTCGTCCCTGTAGCTGACGTGGATGAGGACGATGACGACGGGGTCGGACCCGATCGCGAAGACGGGCCCAGCAACTCCCGTACCCGAGCTGACTCATCTACGCCAGATACCACCGACGCTGAGGACGTCACCACGAGGTCCGTCGGCATCCTAAGAAACGTTGTTGATCCTATGGAGAAAAAAAACATTCACCCACTTTTGTCATCGTCTTTGCTCTGGGTATCTTCGTGAACCCTTTGAGGGTCTCTATATTCAGCTAACCCGAAAAGTGATTGACCGAAAGAAGAATGAAGAAGAGATTACTGTAGGGAGATTTCCGTAAAAAAATGGATATTTGCGGTTGTCACAACAAGAGATTATTGGACATACTCTCAACGTTCCAGATGCAAAATGATAGGAACAGTTAGTGAAAAAATGCGTTACTGAACATTTCTGCCGGTCACAAGAAGATTGAAGAAGAGATTACTGTCGGGAGATTTCCGTAAAAAATGGATATTTGCGGTTGTGCACAACAAGAGATTATTGGACATTCTCTCAACATTCCAGACGCAAAATGATAGGAGCAGTTAGTTAAAAAATGCGTTACTAAACATTTCTGCAGGTCACATTCGTCATTCGATATAAACCTGTTCCATTGTGTGGACAACCATCTCGCATTGTACGTATCGCAAGTTGGTCAGACGTGTTCGCCTATTGGTATACGTTGTTGGTCCTATGGAGAAAATTAGCATTCACCCACTTTTGTCATCGTCTTTGCTCTGGGTATCTTCGCGAACCTTTTGTGGGTCTCTATATTCAGCTAACCCGAAAAGTCATGCCAAGAAGATTGAAGAAGAGATTACTGTCGGGAGATTTCCGTAAAAAAATGCATATTTACGGTTGTGAACAACAAGAGATTATGGGACATTCTCTCAACATTCCAGACGCAAAATGATAGGAACAGTTAGTGAAAAAATGCGTTACTGAACATTTCTGCAGGTCACAAGAAGATTGAAGAAGAGATTACTGTCGGGAGATTTCCGTAAAAAAATGGATATTTGCGGTTGTGCACAACAAGAGATTATTGGACATTCTCTCAACGTTCCAGACGCAAAATGATAGGAACAGTTAGTTAAAAAATGCGTTACTGAACATTTCTGCAGGTCACATTCGTCATTCGATGTAAACCTGTTCCATTGTGTGGACAACCATCTCGCATTGTACGTATCGCAAGTTGGCCAGACGTGTTCGCCTATTCGATGAGCTCCAGCACTGGATAAGTTCCAGCGGCAACAAACCCAAATGTTACAAAACTTGGAAAGTCATAAACCACCAACAAAAGCAACTGGAAATCCAACGACAAATCGGCTATTGAGTCAACGAAGCGAGGATAAAGAAAACCGGAACAAGGTATCTCGAAGTTGCAAGCGCTCCCTGTCGGCATTTCTCAGCTTACGTTGGTCCGATCGCAAGAGGTTGCTTTTCGGACTGGTTATCGCGGTAAAGGCACTATACAGCAGCATCGCGAGATCGGGGACCGCGCGCACGATCGTAAGCAACGTAACGCGTAGAGAGCTTAGCGGAGCGCGCACACCTGCCAACATGGCTACCGCGAGGCCCTCTCTTCGTCTCGATCTTCACGCGGCAGCCATATTGATTTCGAGGAATAAGTTACTTCACGAGGCGCGCATCGATCACTCTTGTCCATTATGGACATCCACCTTCCGTCGAGCTGTACCGAGGCATGGGCATCGTGACGTGCTTGAACTCACCTCGTAGTTTTGATCCGTTGGAGTGCCACCTTGGGGGTACAAAGGCCCCTCAACAGCAATCCCACTCGGCAATGGTATTGCCCCGCATTTCTGAATAGACACTCGTTCTTCCTTGCCGAGTTGTCCGACTTCCTTGACGAATCGTTTCTTCCGAATTCACACGGATAACGCACCTTACGAATCGTCTTCATTCAGCACGAGCGTCAAGAACGCCCGCTCCAAAAGTGAAGCCTTCCGTAATTATCCAGCCGAGAAAGCAGTCGATCGAGTTCGATCAACCTCTCATCGTCACATTCACCAATTTCACTGTCACGACACTTTTCGTTTTATCGAAAATTCTCGCTTCACCGTCTCACCTCGTTAATCCAAAGATGAACATCGATCAACGACGAAACGCGGCCGCTCTTATCATCCTACGGGAATGTCCGCCCGGGTATCGCGTATCAACGAGATTAACGGAATCACGCACAACAATCGAACTAAACGCGTTATTCCACAACAAACGAAGCGCGTGACGGAAGATCATGTTGATTCGCTGATTGTTATATCGAAAGAGGTGGGAGGACTCGCGATAAAATACTCGATGTGTGGGTAAACGAAGAGTCGATGTGCGTCGCGAGGCAGCAGGTCTCGAGGTTGAGTCGCGGTTTACTGCGTGTCGGACGCCGTCAGGTAGGCTTCACCGGAGCCGCCTGGCTCACTCCCACGCTCAAAGGATTCAGCCTCACACATAACCGAGCACATGGACATAACACACAGTTGGATGTAAGGAGAGAGTCGAGGTAGCTGCACAACCGTCTCGAGAAGTCTCCCAAGCCGAGAGCCCCTCTGGTAGCTGCTTCGGTGCTCCTGGTGCTGCTCCCGCACGCTGCTGCTGTTGGATGCTGTGTCCCTCCCCTTCGCCTCATTCTCCTCGTGAGCACCGCAGCGCCACAAGTTAAGGCCAACGCTGTTTCCAGATATCTCTCTCTCTCTCTCTCTCTCTCTCTCTCTCACACACACACACACACACACACACACACTGTGTTGCGGTCCCCCTGTCCTCTTGCCCTTCCTCTCGGCTTCTCGCGCGGTTTCCCCAACGATAACGTGTACCAAGGCCTCAAGTGGCCGCCAGGCGAGGCGAGCTAAGAACGAGGACGGAACCTATGCGAGTTGGCACAAAATGTGGCGGGGTACCCGCAGCGCGGGGGGGGAGGGTCTCGTTGCGTTTGGTACAGGTAGAACCGAAATCCATTCGAAGGGAGTCGCATAGGTGAGGCAGTTACCATGGAAGAAAAACGGCATGACAGACGAGGGCACATGCGTGATGGTTGAATCGACAGTTGGACTATGTTGGACCAGAACCCTGTTTCAAGTGAGTTTGGCTGCGGTGAAATGATCCTGTGCATTCAACGGGCAAACGGGCACAGAGCGTAGAAGTTTCGTTGGCTCTGCGTGCGAAACTGAACGTTGGAACGATTGGGGGGACTGAAGACTCGAAGGCAGCTCAAAACAACCACTGAGGTACTGAGGACCGCGAGAGGATGGAATAGCGATGAAACGAACGAGGACAGTTTCTCGTGGCTCTTTTCGATGGTGGAGACGGCGGAAGAGCGGCATGATAAGATGGCAAAGAAGACAACGGAAGTTGAACTAAAATATGACTGCCGAGCTCTGTTAAATAGATAATGGCTGCATTGGAAAAGGATAAACTGTTCCCCCCCCCCCCCCCCCCCCCCCGCCCCTGAGGGTAAACTTGGTGGGGCACTGTAGACTTTAACTGAGACGAAACAATGTGAAGGAAGGGAATCCAAGCAAGACCACGTGCAGAACAGAGAGGAGAGAGCCGACTGGACGAGTATGCGAGAAAGATACTGGATCATCGGTGTTTGCCGTTGATGTTGGAGAGCAATGGGAGAATACCCGGAGAATATTGAACCTGATGCAGACAAGGAAAGATACCGCGTGTGAGAACGTGATGGAGAATGAAAGTGGCGGCGATGGTGGTGGTACGGGGAAAGGAGAGGAGGAATCCCCAGGTATATCTTTGTGGACTGTGAGACAGCTATAGCAAAATGTAGTAGGGGGAGTGCTGTTAGAACGCAGGTTGAACGCGGGAGATGTTCTCTCTCTCTCTCTCTCTCTCTCTCTCTCTCTCTCTCTCTCTGCTTTATGAACGTCGAGCCGCTCGGGAGAGCAACCGCCGCTGAGACAGGGCCGTATATTTGAATATGGCGCCTGTTCAAACCCACCGCTGGAGTATGGCGAAACGATCTTCCGCTACGTTCTGGTAGCTTGACCGCCTGTTGTGATTCTCTCGTTCTCCCATAAAGAGGCGGCTCGTAATAGTGACCGAATGAAAAACGACGAAATTTCCAACCAATATAAGCATCTTGCGATATCCCGGGAATACCGGAGAATACTTGTTCCAAGCCTAAGAACCTTACGCGAGGTTTCTCGGGCAATGATCCTTCATTCGATCGAACTCAGCTTGCTCGTATTTCAATATCGCACCTGTTTAAATCTTCATCGAGCATGGGAGCGATCGATTATGTTCTGGCAGCTTAGCCCACTGCTGTCATTCTCACCTATCTTGTGCCAGAACTGACAAGCGTTCATAGGCGTTGGTGAACAAAAAGTCCGGTTGATCATCCAATTCACATTGTATCAGCGGATAATGAAAAAAAAAATTATTGCGAATGTCAATTTCCCAATGTTTTTTTCATGAAGACCCTTCGGTTTTCGGGTCACCTACTTGGGCACTTTGTTAACCCGAGTCGAAATTTAGACCTCCTTTCGATCCCAATTTGTCATTCAATGGAGGTTCAAGAGGTTCAAATGGAAATCTCAAAAACATGTATATCAGAACCTACTGAACCTCCAGAAGTGGCAGAAATTGGACTTTTTCACTCAAAGGAGGTTTAGTAGGTTCATCTGAACCTCCTTTAAACCCTAGTGAGCCTGATTTAATGCTTACGCAAACCTACAGACCCTCTTTTAAACCTCCTTTCGCCATACTAACTCTCCTTTGACTTCTTTCACCGGTGGCTCGCAGAGCCTCCTAGCCCTCCTTTAAACCTCTTCTGACCCTACTAACCCTCCTTTAAGCCTACTTCAATATGCTGCCCTCCGCCCATAGGCCTAAAGGAGTCTCAGGAGGTTGAATAGAAGGTTCAGTAGGGCTAAAGGAGGGTCGCCAACGGTGCAAATTTCTCCATATAGGTTCAAGGGGAGTCAAAGGAGGGCGGCGGTCTGTGCGTTACAAAGGAAATAGGTTCTCGAGCATTCAAAGGAGGGTCTAAATTTCGATTCGGGAACGATTGCTGGGAACGCATGCCCAGGACGCGGCATCTTTGGGACTCTCCCAATGGAATTCCGCAATGAGGCGCACCGACAGCAGAGATACGGGCTGTGTAAAATTTCGTCAAGAGGAAGGAAAAAAAGGACCGCCGTGATGACTGAATGGTCCGCGTGGTCTCCATGAATGACAGCTTGACTTTTGGTGCCTAGGCGTAGATAGTACCGGAGGTGATCTCTGCTGGAGAAGCTAGATTTTTCTTGGTTGGCACGCTCGGAAAAGTACTGCAGAGTACGAAGAAACATAGGGGAGCTGCGACCACGAGGTGCGTGTACAGCCAGGACACGTCGAATCCGTGGTGCGTTTGGTCAGCTCAAAGCACACTCACGAGAGAAAGGGGGAGAGAGAGAGGGGGGGGGGAGTGAGAAGGCAAGAGAGAGAAAGGAAGAAAGAGAATTCCCTCGAGGAGTGGGTACACATGATCGCTCGCTTTCTCATGCTGTCCCTCTGCTTACGTTTTTACTGTACATCCAACACTCGTCAGAAACAAGAAGCCATAACTGGCACCATTTCTGTCCCCTTCGACGCGTCCCGCTGGGCCATTTTGGTTCTTACGTCATTGACCACGTTCGTACCACTCAGTTCGTCCGGTGGTTAGCTTTCCCACCTGTAGGCCAAAGTTTGACGCCGAAAAAATGTGGAGTTCAATGGCGATGGGGAAAAACTTTTTACCCGGCACAACTGTCGTGCTCGGAGTGCGGCGATATTCAAACGCACAGCGCGAGAAAGTGGTCCAAAGAGAAAAAGAGACGGAAAGAGTTGACACCTGTTTGGGGAAGATCCTTTTATTTATATTGGACTTCACGAGACCCGTGACACCTGTGCTATCAGAAAAAGGCCCCCCTGCGCCGCCCTTCCACCGTACGTAGACCCCACTTTTTCCGTCGTGTTTTTCGTGGGTGTACGTGGCCTAAGATCAGGCAGGTAGCTATCGTGTTACGGGGGTCGTCGGAAAGCTTCTATAACGCATTCGATGGGCAGGTGTACGAGCATATTCAGAACATAATGATGGTCGTCGGTAATACCGGGCTACCGATTAAGCCGAAGACTGCCATACGGCATACTCGTCCGAGAAACATTACCGCTCGTCTACAAAATTATTTTCGGACATACTTTTTTTTCGGCAAAACGAGAGATGAGCGTCAATATTGGGCAGTTCTACTATGCAGGTAGGAGGAGCCGGGTGATTTGCTTAACACGACCTGGCACCCACGTCTGTTGCTCAATGTTAGTTCAAACTTTAAGGATGTTGAGTCCCAAATCGCAAATGGTGATAAAATTCTGAAAATTTGGTATGTTTTTGGATGAAGTATTTCAGAGGTCGTGTAAAAATTTCACGACAATTAGGAAGCTCGTTATTGAACAATTAACATTCACAAATTAAATGTTGTTTTATGGAAACTGATGTAACTTTGCAATAAGTTTTTTTTTTTGACCTCTCAATTTTATAATATCTACAATATACTGAAAGCAACGGAAACAAAACGAAGTTTATTGATACATTTTTTTAAATTTCTTTTAAAAATTGTTCTTAACAAAATGTTAATTTTTTAATAACGAGCTTCCTAATCGTCGTGAAATTTTAACACGACCTCTTAAATACTTCATACAAAAACATACGAAATTTTCCGAATTTTCTTATCATTTTTTATTCCAACCCTTAAGGAGGTTGAAGCAATGATGATAGAATTCTGAAAATTTGGTATGTTTTTACATGAAGTATTCAGGAGGTCGTGTAAAAATTTCATGATGATTAAGAAGCCATTTATTGAACAATTAACATTAACATGTTTCATAGGGACTCAACATCCTTAAGCGCGTTTTTCTTGCAACCATGTTTTTTATAACTAACTGGAAACGTGACTCAGCCGAATATGCACCGATTGAGTTGAGATTTTGAACGCATCTTTTCAGATGGATTCTTCATAGATCTACGTACGGAATTTGTGATTGGTTATTTTTTTTTTACAAATAATTACTCGTGTGATTTTTCGCTCAAAAATTAAAATTTCATTCAAACCTGCACTAATTTCGTTAAAAAAAGGTATCTTGTAATTTCCGTACGCAATTTCATACCTTTTTGTGTGTATCTTGAAGATTTTCTGGTATTTCGTTCTAGGTTGAGAACTACAAGAGAAATCTTTCCAGCCGCGGAACACCTGCGGTCTTGGACTCTAACGCCGCTATCGTCAATTGAAAAAATACAAAATAACATCAACACTTAACACTACGTATAATAAAGTTTTCCAATTCAATTTTCTACTGCTTTAATTATATTTGTTGAAAATATTCTTAAAGTTCACCTTTTTGGAGCTGGAGTCACTTTTGGAGCTGGAGTCACTTTACTCCTTAAGCTAATTACACTTTTTTTAAGATCCCCTCATGTTGTATATCTATATCGTTTATTTAGAAAATTCAACTCAGCAAGGATAGAATAGAATTCTGTTCGATGATGAGGGAATCTTTTAGGATTCAAATTGGATTCGTACATTGGATTCCAATGAGAAATCCGGATTCAGCGTGTGGATTCAATGCGGCTGAGAGAGATCCAATGGATGATTAATTGGATCTCTCTCAGGAAATAGGGACTAGTATGGGAATCCAATTGGATCGACGACCAATCCCTACGACAAAATTGTCGTAGGGATTGTACAGGCCGTTTTGAAGAAATGTACATGTTATGCATTTATATGGAGAGGACCAGCATCTCGTGTTCTCGCTAACAGGTAGATGAGATAAGAAAGGCCTCTGCAAATATACGTTTAAGCGCGCGCGTGTTCGCGTGTGCGTGAGTGTGTGTCTGTCCAACGCGAAGTGCTGGAGCATTACACAGACGGGCAGAAAACGTCTTTTGGGCATTTTTGTCCGTGTACAAAAATCTTCTCCGCAAGCGTCACGAACGTTTAAGGATGTTGAGTCCCCATGAAACATGTTAATGTTAATTGTTCAATAAATAGCTTCTTAATCGTCATGAAATTTTTACACGACCTCCTGAATACTTCATGTAAAAACATACCAAATTTTCCGAATTCTATCATCATTGCTTCAACCTCCTTAAGGGTTGAAATAAAAAATGATAAGAAAATTCGGAAAATTTCGTATGTTTTTGTATGAAGTATTTAAGAGGTCGTGTTAAAATTTCACGACGATTAGGAAGCTCGTTATTAAAAAATTAACATTTTGTTAAGAACAATTTTTAAAAGAAATAAAAAAAAATTCATCAATAAACTTCGTTTTGTTTCCGTTGCTTTCAGTATATTGTAGATATTATAAAATTGAGAGGTCAAAAAAAAAACTTATTGCAAAGTTACATCAGTTTCCATAAAACAACATTTAATTTGTGAATGTTAATTGTTCAATAACGAGCTTCCTAATTGTCGTGAAATTTTTGCACGACCTCTGAAATACTTCATACGAAAACATACGAAATTTTCAGAATTTTATCATCATTTGCGATTTGGGACTCAACATCCTTAAATTCGGGATTCCTTCGTGCGGAGAGACCGGTCGAAATTGGTTGTTGGGGCAACATCGGGAAAACCACTATTGCCAGATTTAAAGTAAACTCGCGACCATAACGTTATTGTTTTTTATTTTCCTTTGCTCCGTTTCATTGATATTCCATCGCCTTGAGACCCAAAAGCTGCTGGGTGCCTAATCCAGAAGTGGATACATTCAAAGGTGGAGGATTTGTTGGATCCTCAGGAAGATTTTATATACGGTAGTCCTCGTAAATAAACTACTAAAGGAGAGAGAGAGAGAGAGAGGGGGGGGGGAGGGATTCGGCGTGCGCCCGTACAGGAGGCAAAGGAATCCTGTTGCGAAGTATTTCGCGAAGGCGTCTCGCCGAAAAACGTTAACGCGAATTCGCTGTTCTCCTTCGGCATATATCCGGCGAGTTTGGGTGTATGCGAGTTGGGTGTATGTCGAGTCGTTGCTCGGTGGGGACTAGAGAGACGTTGCTCCGGTTGAGCTCCGGCCGTATCGAAGCTCGCAAACGCGTGTGGAATATCGCGAGGGGCCCCGCGACGACGTTGTCGTTTTGTTCACTGAACTAGTTCCACCGTCGTCCCACGTCTCCGGGGCCCGTTACCCCTCGTCCTACCGCCGGATCTTCGAGTTACCTTCTACCTTCCCCGCTCTCCCGAGCGATCCTCCCTTCCCCCCTCTCGCCATCTCGCGATCCTCTTTGCCGGGCTTTGCTGCTGGTGCTACACACCAGCGCGCAAAACAACTTGGACTCTGTGCCTCGTTCTTGGATTCCCGCGTAAGATACCAACTCTCGTCGCGGCCCTGTTACAGTTAAACTCGGCACAATTCCATCCTGCGTCGATCCCCAAACTTCAATTGCCCAATCAGCCGGTCTATCGCTTTTTCGATCGCCACTTTTCAATTTTCTTCGTTACATATCGCAAATGTTGTACATTTTTTTTCTCATGGATATCGCGAATGGCCTACATTTTTTTTTAGGAAGACGTCTTAAGGGGTTACCCCCACTTGCGATTTTGAAAAAATCGATTTTTTTTATTGCATTTTTTTGAAGTATGAGTAGCTGAGAATATGTCCTGAAAATTTCAAGCCGATCCGAACAAAATTGACTGAGATATGAGCGTTGAAAGAGAAGAATCCGTGAATTGAAGAACTGAAATTGAAACTTTAAACGCGTTTTTCTCAAAATGGCATTTCTGAAGTCGGTGACCAAGATTACTCGAACCCTAATGAACCGATCTTCTTGAAATTTTGCAGGCTTATTTAATACATAACAATGTAGTCTTTAATCGTTCGATTTTTTTTTTCGAAAAAAAATGGCCTTTTTATAGCCAAAAAACGGCCGTTTTTTTTCGTTAAAATCGAACCATTAACTTTGACTGTCCGCCATTTTGTGAAAAATGAATATTTTTTAAAATCCTTCGATTAAAGACTAGTTTATACTTATATTTGACTAAATCCATCCGCATTTTTTTTTCAGATGATCCACTTCGCCGCAATGTTGGTCACCGCAAACCGTGTATATAAAAACATTATTTCATTGACGGCCATTTGCCACTAAACGATGTAATATTTTTCAATTGACGCTCGAAGATCCTTCAAAACTTTCAATCGTCTCACTTACTACATCAAAATATATTTTGAATATTTTAAATAACCCCTTAAAGGAGACTAACACTCCAGAGCCTGGAAAATAAGGTGAATTTCGGCAACTTTTTATGGATGCCCAGTTGATAGAATGAATATTCCGTTTAGTGGCGTTGGTTCTATGTATCTTCGAATATGTTTGCAAATTTCTTCCCAAAATTTTGTAACAAAATATTGGCACTGAAGCTGAATAAAGCGAGTCATCTTTGCCTCACAAGTAGTGTCTTGCGACTGGCAGCATTGCATCGCTAATTCTTTACCGATAGAGTTGAATTTTTTTTCAAAGCCGTCCAAAAATATTTTACATCACAAGACGCAGAGGATTCTTCATACTTTGAAAAAAATTTCCCAACAAAACTATTTTCGGCTATTTTTCGTTACCGAAAACAATTTTTTTCTTTTCAAACATTCGTCATTTTTTCCAAAATGGATATTTTTCGGTTTCCCTTCGGTACTTCGAGGGTAAATTTAGAACTAAAATTGTGTATGCAAAGTTTGTGAAAAAAATTTGTGATGATACTAAAGGAATTTTCATTCTATCAACTGGGGATGCATATAAAAGTTGTCGAAAATCACCGTTTTC